>VDFB02151733.1:0-40359 GCA_007258455.2 Sequoia sempervirens | reverse complement strand
TATGAAATCATAAATTATTTAACTTGAGTTTTAAATTTATAATTGAATCACATATATGTTTCAAATATTCATGTTGGTTTAGGTGAGTCAATCAACATCCACGTCGATTCCTCCTGAGGGATTGTCAAGCACTCCTCCACTATCAAGCGACATAGATCATGGGCAGGTACATTCATATTGTAAATTTACATTTAAAGTTTACATTAGTATAGTTACAATTTTATGAGTTTTGAATTCACTAGATATATGAAACACATGCATGTACACTTGTAAATATTATAAGTGTTAAATGTCTATGTACATGTATGTCTAGGTTGATACCACAATAAGAATGGGCATTGGGCAAACATTTGATGTTGCAGTTACTCGTGAGGCCACTGATTTCCAGGTTGTTTAAAAAACTTTCTACAAAAAATGTGCAAACTTGAATATATATGTATATATTAACCTAATTGAATTGTACATGCTTTAATTTTGATCTTGTAGGACTTTGTTAGTGCAGCTTTCAGCCCTAACCCAGATATAGTTACACCACCAGGAGGACATGTAGAGCAGGTTTCAGATCAAATGGTAATTTAATTTTTTTATTATATTTAAAGTGAATTATAAATTTTAAATTGAATATATACATATTAATATGATATTTTCACATATTCTTTTCTTTTATAGCATGAGACATCCTCAGAGTTGAGCATGCAATGCATTTATCCCTGAGAAGAGCCTAGTGCACAACCCTAATACAAGAGAGATGTAATTAAATATGATAAATTTTGAATTAACTGAATAAAAAAATAATAATTGTAGAGTTGTACATCTAATTCTCAATTTTGTCTTGTTTATGTAGACCCATTTTAGAGAATTTAGGAGGTTTCTTCAAAGCACTAGAGCATCCGTGATGTAGATACAGGTAATTTAATTTTTATGATGGATTATAAATTAAATTGTCATTAAATCATTTTTTATTGTCTTACATCTAATTTCATCTTTCTCTTATGTACAAAGTGTTTCAGTTCATCCACATAGTCTGCATGGTGTGAAGAGGTCTCTTGATTATAGAGACAGTACATGACCTAGAAACATGTGATTTTATGTGTTATATTTGTTTATTTCATGGACTATATTTCTTGTTTATCATGTACTCTATTGGACTTTATTTCATGTGCGCTTAATATATTAGTTTCATGCACTTAATATGTTACATAAATTATGGACTTTATTATTGTTTGAAATTTTAATTTACACATGTACATTTATGCATTTTATGTTCATAGTCAAGACATTAATAGAGGACATTAATGTGAAATTTCATCAAGACTTACATAATTGTAGAATAATTTTAGGTTTAATCTTCTCTAATGAACAAGAAGATATTTTCCTTCTAATGTATTAATCTTTAATTTTTATGAGAGAAAAATTCTATGTGGATTTACCTACTTATTTAGTTCTATAAATTGAATTTTACCTCATTGTTGGTGCACTTGGAATTCCTATACCTTGTGAATATCATGGATATCACCATTCTTTGTTATTTTATTCTTTAATTTTTCCTTAACTAGATTGACAAATAAAGTCATTGCTCTAAACTCTTAAGCAAATAAAATTCTTTATAGTGAAAAAATCTAACAAGGTATTGATATAATTAGCTAATGTACATATTTATAAAATGACACCATTAGTCTCTCACTAGTAATGGAAAAAAGTGTTCCTACTAAAAATTAAGGAAAGAGGTAATCATTAGAAAAAATATAAATTATGATAACATGAGAATGTGTATATGTAAAAAGAATGTAACCATTAGGTGATGAATACGTAGTGTACACACATGATAAATTTTAAAAATGATGAATATGGAGCGCAATCCAAAGGAAAATTAATTTCATCATTGTTTCCCCCATTTAGAATATCATGATTGTGTGTAGTGTATAAAAAATGAATAAAAGTCTTGCCTCCATGTGTCAATAACAAGAAAAAAAATAGAATATCACATAAATTATGATAACATGAGAATGTGTACATGTAAAAGGATTGTAACCATTAGGTGATGAATACGTAGTGTACACACATGATAATTTTTAAAAATGATGAATATGGAGCTCAATCCAAAGGAAAATTAATTTCATCATTGTTTCCCCCATTTAGAATATCATGATTGTGTGTAGTGTATGAAAAATGAATAAAAGTCTTGACTCCATGTGTCAATAACAAGAAAAAAAATAGAATATCACATAAATTATGATAACATAAGAATGTGTATATGTAAAACAATTGTAATCATTAGGTGATGAATACGTAGTGTACACACATGATAAATTTTAAAAATGATGAATATGGAGCTCAATCCAAAGGAAAATTAATTTCATCATTGTTTCCCCCATTTAGAATATCATGATTGTGTGCAGTGTATGAAAAATGAATAAAAGTCTTGCCTCCATGTGTCAATAACAAGAAAAAAAATAGAATATCACATAAATTATGTACATAAGAAATAGAAATATGACCCACAAAATTTTCTCTATGAATTAAGGTTAGGGTTATAGGATAAAACTTTGGGTAAAGGTTAGGATTAGGAGACAACTAGAGTTAGGGTTAGGTTTCAATTAGGGTCAGATACAACAAGGCTTAGGGATAGGATTAATTTTAGGACAGGTTAAGGGTTCAATAAGGGGTTGGGTCTCTAATAACGGCTAGGGTTAGGGTTCAATTAGTATTAGAGTTAGAATTAGGGTTCAATTCTAATTCTAATTAAAATTCTAATCCTAACCCTAACAATACCATAGAAGACTAGAGAATAAAAGCATTAATAAATACTATAAATAATAGTTCATCTAACACTAATTTATAAGTTGTCAAAACAAATAATGACGTCTTAAGGGGGTGTCTAAAGGGGTCATAATAGAACATGTTAATTAAGGGGACGCCTAAAGGGGTCATAATAGAACGTCTTAAGGGGATGTCGTAAGGGGTCATAATAGAACTTGTTAATTAAGGGGATGTCTTAAGGGTCTTAAGGGGATGTCTAAAGGGGTCATAGAACATGTTATTTAAGGGGACGCCTAAAGGCCTCATAATAGAACGCCTTAAGGGATGTCTAAAGGGGTCATAATAGAACGGTTAATTAAGGGATGTCTTAAGGGGTCTTAAGGATGTCTAAAGGGGCCTATAATAGAAATTGCTATTTCAGGGACGCCTAAAGGTCATAATAGAACGCCTAAGGGATGTCTTAAGGGGTTAGAATATGTCTTAAGGGGATGTCTAAAGGGGTCATAATAGAACGTGTTAATTAAGGGGATGTCTTAAGGGGTCTTAAGGGGATGTCTAAAGGGGTCATAATAGAACATGTTAATTAAGGGGATGTCTAAAAGGGTCATAATAGAACGCCTTAAGGGGATGTCTTAAGGGGTTATAATATGTCTTAAGGGGATGTCTAAAGGGGTCATAATAGAACGTGTTAATTAAAGGGATGTCTTAAGGGGTCTTAAGGGGATGTCTAAAGGGGTCATAATAGAACATGTTAATTAAGGGGATGTCTTAAGGGGTCATAATATGTCTTAAGGGGATGTCTTAAGGGGTCTTAAGGGGATGTCTAAAGGGGTCATAATAGAACATGTTAATTAAGGGGATGTCTAAAAGGGTCATAATAGAACGTCTTAAGGGGATGTCTTAAGGGGTCATAATAGAATTTCTTAATGGGATGTATTAAGGGTTCATAATACGTCTTAAGGGGATGTCTAAAGGGGTCATAATACATCTTAAGGGGATGTCTAAAGGGGTCATAATACAACATCTAAAGGGGATGTCTTAAGGGGTCATAATAGATTTTCTTAAGGGGATGTATTAAGGGGTCATAATACAGTGTCTTAAGGATATAATTGATTTAACAATAATGTATGCATGATATTTAGTGATTATACAATTAGAATATAGTTTCAGCAGGGAAAAACATGCACATTTAACAAAAAAATATATAGAATATATATTTGATACATAGAAGTACACAGAGTATGTTTAGTTCTGTAAGTATGTACATATATGTCATCTCAGAACAATGTTTACAAAATTTAGATATGCCATCTCAAGAAAATCTCAAACTCGTGCCTAGAATGTGGTAGGTCTTCACACCACCCTCGATATCAAAAAAAGGTACAAGCAATATCAATGAAATCATCAAAATATACATATTTTAATTTATATAAAACTATCTATATGTACATAACTCAAGTACCAAAGATTTAAAAGTATTCGAGGTTGAATGCAAGCATCCTCTTCTTTTTGTTTCAAAGTATGAGATCAATGCAATGATGGCTTTAGGATACAAAAATGACAATAAATCAATTTTAACTATTTATGTCCAAGCAATATCAATATGTAATCAAAACATGTATTTAAATATAGTTTAACTGATAATTACCTGTTTTTACCAAGTATTCCATGTTGTCTAGGTTGAATTTGCATGGACTAGATCCTTTTGTGATTATGCCTTAAGGATATATAACAGAACAATTTAAATCAATTTCAACTAATAACACACTTGACCAATGTCGAAACATGTATTTAATGTATTTAAAAGGACAAAATAAAACCAAAACTATATTTACCTGTATTTACTTAGTCCATTGTACCATTTGCATCCTCTCTTTTTGCAATGCATCTATGATTGCCTCATGCTCTTCCATAGAAATTCGACCATAGTAATTTTTTTGAAGGTCTTCCATGATAGCGCTCTAGTTTTATATTTGTTGCCACCACCAAATGTGAATAATGCATAATCTTTTTATGTGTTTCATAGTCTTCGAATGCAGGTAGACCTATCTTTCTCCTCTCAAGTATTTTCGTAGCCAAGTGCCAACAACCACCACCGATCCTATTGGAAAACATGTTCAAAAACTATCATCAAATAACTTCTCAAAATTTACTTAAGGGGATCAAAGACTTGTTCTAAGAAATTGCTTAAGGGGATCTAAAACTTGTTATCAAAATTTGCTTAAGGAGGTGTCTTAAGGGGATCACCGTACCTGTTGGATAATGAAAGCCATCATCATCTTCTCGAGGTGTTAACAACTTATGTTTAGTTTCCACACAACAAGCCAACCAATATTTTGTTTGCTCTTCATTCCCCTCAGGTGCAATAACTGCATACACATGTCCTACCAACAAAATTTGATTTAATAACTTGTGCATATCCATATAACTAATTTAGTATTAAAAAATAACTTAATAAAGAAAAATAAAATGAAATAAATTAAATTAAAATTACCTTCTTGTACAAGGTCTGAAACATGATCATAATCTTCAGATGCAAACAATTGATCATTTTCTTCAATAGTTATTTCATATTGATTATGTGCTTCTATAGGTGTCAACGATCTTTGCTGCCACTATTCAACCCATTCTATATTTTCACAAGCTTCCCAATTTCCTAAGATACAAAAATGGAAAAAACATGCAAGCTCCCTTGTCCAAATAGTCCATGTGCTTGCTGTCGCACTCCTAAATGAATGTCATTTAGTAGATCCACTAATTGTTTCACAATCAACTCTAGATACAATGTTTTCTTCTTCCACCAACCAAAAGAATCGATGAACTGTAGAGTAATCACTCGAAACAGGTGCAGATAATCTTCTATTACACCAATCCACAATCTCATGTGCATTTTTAAATTTTACTAAATCCTCGAATTTTAATTGTTCTCTAGCAAGAATTCTTTTGACACACGCACCAGCTCCATCATGTTCACCTTTACCATTCCCAGCTTCAAAAAAACTCCATATATGTTGGACATTAAGTTCCTTGTGAACCCTACTTAACCAATAGAACATTCTAGCATTTTTGAACTGCCCTGTACAATTATCTGACCATATGAGGTGTTCTTTCATATGGATTCCTCTTTCTTTTAAATTTCTACAAAATCTACTAAAACAATATTGAACAAACTCTGATGAATGTAACCGATTGTCACTCAAATAAAAATGATACTCCCTTAAAACTTTTCTATCATCCTCAATGCTATCATCTGCATGTCTATAAACAATATGGACAAACATAGCTACTTGCACAAAATTATAATATTGAGATTGAATTTCCTCTTGCGGAGCGAGAGTATAATTCTCCGCAAAATCAACCACTCAAAGTATAGTACCAATTGGAAATATGTTTCTACATGCGCGAAATTGGCCATCAAGCCATCGAGCATGTTCAGAGTGCATAACATATTTTGGTACAATTTTATTATTAAATTCACTCATAAATGCATGCACACTAACTTTTTCTGTAACTAAATCACAACGCTTTCTCTATTTTTCCATCTTTTAAAGAATAGTGAACATTCCTAAATCTTTGATGTCTACTAATTGTTGTCCAAAAATCAATGATCAACACTTTCATGCAACAATTTCTTAAAAATGAAAGATTTCAAGTAGCTTAATGCATTGTCCTGAAATACAAGAACTTAAATAAAATAATTTATACTAGATTTTTCACAAAACAAACCTGAAATAAACTCTCTTATTGCTTTAGGTGGCATATCAATACCATAATCCTGTATAATCATGTTAGAATGCAACCTGTACAATGTATATATCAAAACAAATCATAAAAATAATGAAATTGAACATGTGTTTTACAACAAGAAGATATTGGTTGTTTATTAATTTTTACATACCGGGGTTTACATTTTCAAAAGACCTTTGACTTATTTTAATATTACCAGTTAACACTGAATCACTACAAAATTTTCTATAAAATTCAGTTTGTGTTGTATCTAATAGGTGTTTTGGGTGAGGATCGCGAACTTTTGACCCCACCCTTAATTTTAAAACATCTCTAGCATTAGATGAAACCCTAGTATTATCATGCCAATATTTTTCAATCAAAGATTTAATTTCAACATTCAATTTTATATCAGACCTCGGTAGTCGTCCACTGAAACTCTAACATTGATTGATAGGATCATTTTCTATACTTTCTCTTCTTTTTGTTGCTCTTAGTAATGTTTTAGGATGCATTTTTAAAACTTCACTAATATTGCTTACCATTCTTTTATTCAAAGTTGTTTTATTGACTATAGCAGTAGTTATAGCTCTTCTTGCTGCGTTTTTATCTTTAGATCGCATCTATTTTCCCAATAGATTGAATGGCATTAGCAATAGTAGACATAACATGTTTTAATGATTGATCTTTTCTTTTTGGTTTAACATAAAAGCCTAACCTTTTCATTACTTTCCTCATTTTTTGCATTCTCATCAATTGTATCATTAGTTGACATTGAAATGTACTTTTTATGATAAAAGAATTCGTATATTCTTATGCACATGTTCTTATTTGCCTCCAAGAAATTTGATCGAAGATTATCTAAAAACACTAATTTCCAATTTTAAAAAGTATTTTCATTAAATTCAACATCACATTCTAGATTTTCACCTTCATTTTCATCTTCATCTTCATTTTCATTTACATTTTCATCTTCATTTTCATCAACAAACGGTTTTCATTTTCATCAAAAATATAGGTTTTGTTTTCATTTTCAAGAAAATGATCATTTTGATTTTCATTTGCAATAAAAGATTTTTCTGTTTTGTTTTCAACAAATTCTATAAAAGTTTCATCTCTTTGAATATAGTCAATGTCAACATCATTATATCCAACATCTTGTAAATCTTCTACAAACAAATTTACCATTTTACTAACATGTGGATTTGAAGACTTACCTAGATTTGTGTATATTGAAACATTCTCCATAGCATTCAAAGAGGGATTTGAAGACATAGTAGGACTTGTTTGTATAATCATATTCTTCTCCAAATTGACTCCTTGCAAATTAGCTTCATCTACAACTATGGTATCTTCAATGTTTTCATCTTCAATAGTTGTTGAATTGGTTGCTCCACCATCGCTCATTGATTTTATTCTCATTCTTCTTTCTCTTTGTCTTTGTCTCTCTTTTTCTTTATTTGCTTCAACTTCTTGAGGAGTCAATGTCTTTCTTCTCTTATTATGAAATTTATCTCCCATAATTATAAAATTCTTAAGCACAAATGAATGTTAATAGTGAAATAATTCAAAATATTGAATCAAAATTGGAAGTTGAATACCTATTACGGAAAAATTCTTCCTCTTGTGTTCCTCAAAACAAATAGAAAACTACCACAATTCCACTTTAAAAATTGTTTTCTTCATGCTTCCTTTGAAAAATTCAATCCATATTGCAAATTTCACTTCAAAAATGGTGTAAATGATGCTCCCTTTGATAAAATCAACAAAAAATCAAATTGACCACCTGTAAATACAATAACTTATGAAAAATAATTGATTTTTAGTGCTCTCGGCCATACATGTGAAGATGCAAAGTTGCAGACTTGACAGTAATTGTGCACAGTATTTTTAAATAATATAAACGGGATCCCGATTACAAAACGGGATCCCGCTTATAACTAAATGGGATCCCAATTACTAAACGGGATCCCGTTTATATATAAACAGGATCCCGATCTATAATCGGGATCCCGTTCACTAGAATCGAGTGTGGGAGCCGTTGTAAAGGCAATGGGATCCTGTCTTATAAACGGGATCCTGTTACCTCTACAATGGTCGAAACAGAAACGGGATCCCGATTATAGCACGGGATCCTGTTTATTATTAAACGGGATCCCGTTTTATAATCGGGATCTCATTTTTTTAAATTTGAATTTTGTTTTGCATTGTGGGTGGGTTTTTGCCAAGGTTTTTGGTTCAGGAAAAGCTTTGGAAGTCCGAACCTAAGCCTTCAACCTGGTTTGACCTGCAAATTGAAGGCCCTAACAATGTCAAAGAAAAATATCAACTTTAGACATATGGCTAACGACCTTTTTTCAAAAAATTTCTGATGAAATTAAAACCCATTTTAGATCAAACAATGCAGATTTAAAATATGTAATTTGTTTTGCAATTGAATTATTTTTTCTATTTTTCAATTAATTTCTAATAAAATTGGTCCATAAACTTTAAATATTAGAGTTTTTTACTATTTTAATAACTTTTGATCAACATAACATTTTGACAAACAGATTGCACGAGAGAAAACTTCAGACAATTCTTTTCAATTTGAAAAAAAAAAAATCAAAAAATGATAAGTTTGGGTCATCTTATGCATGTCGTACATGATTTTTCAAAATGACAAATCTTCCTAATAAAAAATTAACAAAAAAAAAAAATATTCAATAGAAAATTACAAAAAAATATCAAGAGCAAGGTTTAGTGAGTCATAAAACTTTTTCCAAAAGGATTTAGAAAAATACTATAACTTAAGTAAAAATATGGATGTCGTACACGTGCATGGTATGGTAAAAAAAGACTTTTAAACAATGGTTTTTTGAAATGCCTATTGAAACTCAATTTGTACAATCTAGGTATTGAAATAAATTACATATTTGGAAACTAGACTCCAAGCACTACATTTTATGATTAGTGACTTTTTTAAAGATTTCATCTCTAAGTGCTTCAAATTTTGAGGTCAAATGTGTCAAATACTGAAAATCAGGGAAAACACTTCCACTTTTTGGCCAAAAAGTGGACTCAACTTCTTGCACACACCCATTGATGCTCGCCTTGTCCTCTCGAAGTAGGTGGAATCGAGACTCTGTACCTGTAGTTCCTACATACAAACAAGATCATGTACATGTATATATATATATATAATCAAATCAGCACATTGTGAGAAGGAATTGTAGCGTAGTAGGGCACTCATAAATGAGTGGTGCTACACTTTCCTCTCACAAAAACTATACTAACAATTATAATATCAAATATGAAATAACATTTCTAACTAACTGATCACATCATAAAATAATTATCAAACCATTGCATCACATTGTATTACTGAATCAAATTAAACATCACCAACCAATGTAACCATAATGTCATCAACTGAAGTAACATAATCATAAATCAATCTAAACTAACCAATCTGCCACACCAACCAATAAATAGTAACTTTCACAGTCACAAAGTATCAAATGAAAGCATATAAAAATAACAAGTCCAAATAGTAACATGAGGGGTATTACAAGCATTCCCCAAGTATTAATGGTTGGAATGCTTAAATTTCTCAATATAATGAGGAACAATAACCAAATTTTCTTCACAGTTTTTTGAAAATTGAGCTAAAATCTGTGAAAAGGTTGATGAAGAGAGTTTCTTTGGTAAAGGTTGTAGAGGTATCACGATAAACCTTTCCCTAGGTAAGTAGGTACTCACACCTGCTTGTTTCAATTACAGTTATATCATTTTATGGGTTTTAGAATCCTAGGGTTGTGAGGGTTTATAGTCTAAAAAATCTTTATGATTTAATGGTAATTGTGGAGTCTTGAGTTATTTGTTCATCAAGAGTCTTTTTAAGAGTAAAACTGTGAAGGATTTTTTTGCAAATTAAGAGTCTCCTTGTTCTCATCCTGATCATTAATAAAATGAGTAATCCAAATGATTCTTTCAAGCTAGTTTGGAGGTCTAGGAGACTTAATATGTTTTATTCCAAAGACAATGCTCTTGAGAATGAGGTTGAGATACTAGGAACTCCTAAAATAGCAAAGGAGAAGAAAGAATGCAAGAAATCTAAGAAGATTTTTCTCAGGAGCATGTATAATTTGAGAGGAAGGATCATTTCAGAAGAATTGGTCAAGTTTGAAGGGAAGGAACTAGTTGAGCCTGTGAAGAGAGCAAAGAGAAGAAACAAGTATCATAAGGCCTACCTAGGGAGACACAATTCTCCCATCAAAATTTCAAATAGCTCTTTGGATGGTTGAGGTGATACTAACCTATAGTACAACCATTATCTTCTTTAACTAGTGTCGTTTGAAGATTCTGATGAGGGAGGAGTGATGGTTCCTCTAATTCCATCACGAACATGGAGTGAGTGAGCATACTTTGATGCTGATGACTCAGAGTAGCATCCCTACCCTTTTTTTGTTTCTAAGGACACCATTTCCACTACATCAAGATTATTCCCTTCAACATTTTTATCATTTTTTGTCTTTAATGCTGATGTGAATTTTTTTTTGGATGGTGTGAAGGAGAGGTGTTGGATTCCATATCTTCAATGACAAATATTTTTTTTCGGGTAGTATATGATTTTTTATCTTTGGTACTGGTGGAGAATATTCTTTGGTCTATGTGGATGAGGGATTCTGGAGTTGTTGCAGCAACAAACGATGCCTTTTGGAAGATTGACTCATCTTCTTCAATGAACCATGTGGATTTTTTTCTTCCCCTATTCTACAATGATTAAGTGTAACTGTTTTGGGAATATCTTAAATTTAGGTGAAATTATCTTTCAAATGAAAATGAAATGTAATTATAATTCATCCTATTGCTTATTGCTCCCTTGTTCTATAAAAGGGATTTCGGGGCTGATTACAAAGGGAGGTTGGGTAGTGAGTTTTTCAAGGGTTGGTCATATAGGGATTATAAACGATACTGAATAGTTTGGTGATAAGTCTTAGGTTCGATCTTGTCAAATATACTTATGTAATCTTAATGGTAATACTGGCAATATAGAATGTTAATAGTGCAAGTTCAACACCATTTTACTCTCCTATGTATTGGATTTATAGATTATGAATAAAATAATCAAGGTTATCTTATTTGTCTATGTCGATTTCATAAGGATGTGTGGTTCTATTCTTGTTTATCTACTCAAAGAATTAATCTAAACACTTGAATATGGCTATGAATTTCTATTAGACTAAGTGCTAGGATATTAGTAAGAAGTAAAGGTTAGAACACAATGTTGAAATACTATAATGTGGTATTTTAGAGCTTCACATAATGTCATGTGTGAAAATTACTATCAAATTATGTGGGTATTGACTTCATTCTGAGGATAAGGCACTATACTAAGATAGGTAGTTATGTTGGATTATGTTGATTAACTTGGACACTAACCATTCATTCAATCAAATTTTATAAAAATGGGTTACAAAGCTATGTGGTTTTACCACTCTCATGCTCCAGAAGTGAACTATGCTAGAGAAGTAGCCAACTTCTCTCAACATGTTTTACTAGTTGAGCCTCTATATGAGAATCGTCTATGTATATTGTGGTGTTATTGACATCAATGACATAAGAATATTAGTATAACATTGCTAGGATTACCCTCCTAGATTTCACAGAGCCCAAAATCAAGAAGTAAGGAACTCAAAATCTTTACTTATGTGTTGGCTAATCCTTACCCTTGTTGATTATTAAATTTTGGTAGATTCGTAGGTAAGCGGTAAGATTAAGTTTGGTTCATAAAAAAAAAACAATAGAAATGGTGACTCTGCTAGGGAATGACCTAAGAAAATTCTGATGGAGGATCATCTTTCCTTAAAGAGTCAAATATTTGTTAGAGAATTATACTTCCAAGCCTATCCTTTTGTCAATGAGTCAATCCTTTGAGATATTGAAGGAATTTTCTATATCTACTTTGAACATTTGGAAATATTTTCAAGATCTATTACAATTCCATGAGTAATCTTAGAATTTCTCACTAGATGTGGGTGGTGACTCCAAGGATCTTTGTGCTAGTATGCATTATTCGAGAGAATCCAATAAGATGGAATGAAAATTTGCTAGAGACCAAATAAGAAAATATAAAAGATTTATGTGACTCTGTTGATTAAGGAAGCTCAAAGTGAAAGTAACTTGTGAAAGAAACTTCATATTATTGAAGTTTGTTCCTCTAAAATGAGGTGGTGACTCTATGCAAAGAACCTAATGAAGACATGAAGAAAATTTTAGATCTGCAAGGTTTTCTAGTTAAAAGCGCAATTTGGAATAACTGTAGTATATCCAGGTATTTCCCCTATTTTAGTTTTCAAGAAGAAATAAATCCGTGTGAAAACCATATTGAAATGATTTGGTGAAAATTTGGTTTCCCTATTATGTGAATTAAGCACAAATAGAGGGAATGGTAGTCATTTTACATACTTCGAAGGTGAAATTTGTAATATCTAAGTTGGGTTGAACAAGTATGATTATCTTTGAAACTTTCCTTTTAGAAATATTTTGAACTATGCATTTTAAAACCATAAATAAATTAAGAAATGAGGCAGTGGACAATCAACGATGAAGTTGATATTTAAAGATTGAATAGGGATACAAGAGAAATGTATCATTCCCCTGTATCACCATGTAGAACATCAAGTAAATACATGTAGGGCATGCAGTTCTTATCATACCATCAAAGGAAATTCTTTGTCAAGAGATATAGGCCATTAAGTTTTAATGGTATTCAAGGTTTCCCGAACAAGATTCCTAATGATATTAGGAAACATTTTCCTAAATTTATAGGGAAAAATATTGATTCATCTTCCAAACATCTAAATACATTCATTGATTTGATGGATAATTTTGAAGTAGATCATGAGGATGTTGTCATGAAGTTTTTGCTTAGTCTTTAAAGGAAGATGCCAAAGAATGGTTCTCATATTTACTAGTGTGTTCTATAGCTTCTTGGGATGATTTCTTGATAGCATTTGTGGAACAATTTGGTGAAAGGATTGGTCTAAATGTGATAAGAAGAAGATTTATGGAAATCCAAAGGGATGAAGATGAGTTAATTCCTTCCTTTAACCTCATATTTGTGAAAATAGTAAGGGATATTCCTAAATACCTGAGACCTAGTGATGCAGAATGTTTGATTGTGTATCTAGGTGCATTTAACAATGTGATGAGTTACATGATAAGAGACAAGGAACCCAAGACATTATAGCAAGAATGTCACACTACTATGGATATTGGAAACATAATGAAATACTCAATGATGAGGGGATATATAGCTAAAAGTGTTTGTTGTTTTGGTACACATCATATAAATGAAATAAATAAGGATGAAAAGGATGATCAAGGTGATAATGATTTTGATGCCTCATCTTGCTCAGTCTCAAAACATGACACTCATCTAATAGACTAATCCAAGATGAGCCTCAACATAGTTTAAACAATGTTGATCAGACGCTTTTTGTTCACAGACTATGTAGCATGAAAAAATATGAGGGATAATCACCATATGAATTGCTAGCAAAATTTTTGGATATTTTGTGAGAAATCCCCAAAAGGTTGAGACCTAAGGACTCATTATGCATTGACATATTCTATGAAATTTATGAGCCAGGGCTTAGTGCCTTACCTAAGGAATTAAAACCTCAGGATTTTGATCAAATAATTGGATGGATCAGAATTGCTAAGGATTCTAAATGTGACTATATACAAAAATGAGGTCTAAAAACAATAGGGATGTTCATCCTATTTTAAAAAATTAAGAGTTTATCCTTGAAGTAATGTATAAAGATGTTTCAGAAGATGAAAATCTATTTTGTAGTGTTGATGATGATATTGTCATATTTGGAAGAACTACTGATATACCTTGGAAGGTTGATAACCAAGGTAACAAAAATGATAATTTTGATTACTCTCATGAGGAAATAATTTTTTTTTGTGAGGATGACCTGAAGGCATCCTTCTTTCCTAAAGAGTGTAACAATATCAAATCTCAAGAGGTTTTTCCCTCACCAATGGATGAAAAAATTGTATGTCATGGATTCTTGAAATGCAATTCAGCTATTTCATAATTGAAATGTATTAGCAATATGATTGGTGATGTATTTCAAGATAAGAATATTTGTATTTAGGGTAATGAGCCTAAGGTTAGTGTTAAAAATGATGGGATTAGTGATGATAGCCAGTAGGGTCATATTTTGGAATGCTTGTATGAAGCATAAATAGAATATATAAATTTCGTAGCAGAAATGGACATGATAGTTTTTATCAAAGAATGTATTGAAAGAACTTGTTCGGCTGAAAAAAAGAAATTTTCAAGTTGCAGCAATCCCTTCACATGTGAGCCAACATACCTAGATCCATTGATAGTGCATTTAAATACCCTACTACTAACCATATCAATACTGAACTATTTGATCCATCCTTTGAAGATTGTTGTTTCAAGTTGAGTAATAGTTGGAAGGGAGGATTGGAGTATGTTAATGAACCTAAGAAATATTATTTGATGTCTTGGATGATATGGATAATGCACTTTATGGGAATGGCCCTGATCTAAATGAGAGCAAGAATGTTATGGAGTTTGATAAATCAATTTCCTAGGGAAGTGGAGCATTTGGAAATATGACTAGTTTATACTACTCTGATGAATCTGAACGTCAATTTGAATAGAAGCCTGTATGAATATTTCTTGTTCAACAAAAAGTGAATGTGTGCCTAATGTGGAACAAAATTTAGATAGAAATGATCCTAAAATAATAGAAATAAAATTGCAACATCACTTCAAAGGGTTAGAATATGTGCCCCTGGATAGGAATCCTGAAGGAAGTGTGTATGAGAGTTTCCATCTTAATGAGAAAAATAAATTTGATATCAATTTATATGAGAATAGTAATTAGATGTATTATGAATGTTTCACATTCCCTGTCCTATTCAATGGGTATTTTATTGAAAATTAATGGTAAGTTGAGTCAGGAAGAATGCTACACTGATCATTTATTTCAATTAATACTTGATTATAGTTCGCAATTGGACATGAACACAAGTAATATTGATAAGTTTACGTAGATTTCCATGGTGGTTGGTTGCATTAACCATGACCTTATCAATAGGTGGGTGATCCATAAGAATATTTGCATCCTTGACATGATATAGACAGTGGAAGATAATGTTTTTGACAAGGGAAAGTATCAACCTTAAGTTTGGGGGCTTGGGGCTACCAAGAAAAGATGAAGCTTGGTAAAGTTGTAGAGCATGGGTTGGAAACTTGCACATCATAGGAGGCTTCAAAGAAGTTCGAGATTGAATCTCTTGGTTTAATTTTTGTAGCTTATGTAAACACTGTACATATGTTGGTTGTTTTGGTTCTAGTCTTCTTGCTTGGTCTGGGCAGGTCTTGGTTTTGTTCTTTGTTCCTGGTCTACTTCAACCTGAGATTCTTGGATCTCACCATGCCTATGAGAGGCATGTGTCCCCAATAGGAGCCACTGATGGAACCCCAAAATTTTTTTGGTTCCATTTTAAATCTTGCAAAATTTGGTTTAAATCCTTTGACCTGGGGCTTAGGGTTATCTTCCTCATCGTTGTTTTAAGGGCTTTTTTTGTCAAAACCCTTTCAAATTAACCTTTGATTTTGAAAATCCTAATTGGAATTCTAATGTAGGTTCCTAGTTGTCTAAATTGTGACTCATGCTATCAAGTTCATTCTTTTATCGACCCCTAAATCCTAATGGTACTGGTTACTTCCCCTAGCCATTTTTAATGTCAATATTTTTTGAGGTGAAAATATTTATGAAAATTTTCCTAAGTCTATGATCGGGTTTTAATATTTCCTAGGGTCTTTATCCATGTATTAATGTCCCTGATTGACATTTACCTAGTAATGGCCCTCTTTTAAAAATTAACATTTGCGGCATGTGCATATTTTTGGTGACCATTTGATCTTAGCAGGAAAATTACGATTGTTCCCTACACCCCCACCTTATTTCATTTTACATTAAAATAATCAAGTGGGCTGGCAAGCATTTTCTGCATGTCATGTATGACAGTGGGTCCATTTCTTCCAAAGGGTCAGTAGGCGGAGCTTGGAAGAAAATTGATGACCAATATCACAACACGTGTCTTCATCTAGGTTGTTCCTTGTAGCCCCATCTATTCTATGTATTATGGTGAAGTAATCACATGGGCTAGTGAGCATGAGGCACATGTCATCTATAATTGGTGGGCCCAATATCCTTTTGTGATATGTGAGTGGTATCAAAATGAGATCTACGGTGGTCGTTGGGTGACGTGGTTTTATCTTGGTCACTCCCTACCATCCTGCGAAGGGCCCACTTGTACCTCTTGTTTCTCAGCAAGCGAGTGGGTGATAGCCACATTGAACATCTTAAAGGCTTGAATGGACTTTAGTGGAGATAAATTACTACTAAAATTTGGCCAAGATGACACTAAGACTAACACAACACCATATTAAAACTAGTTTCTTTTGGCACGTGTTCAAGATTTGGGAAATTATTTTGATTGCGGATGATAATTTTGTCAGATGCTAGTACACATAAGAAGGTGAAATTGAAGTAAGGTAGAGTACAGGCCAATATTCTAAGATTAAATCATCATCATTCCCCAATGTCTTCTAGTGATGAATTGCAAGTGGATTAATTCCCACGGGCCAATAGGTAAACATGACAAGATAGATTTTATTTAATGCTAAGTATGTGACTAAATGTGCAGATAGAGTGGATATCCATCCACTTGGGATTTTCTAATTAGGAAAAGGCATCAAGTGCATTTAATTAGCTTTGTCATGATTAATTACCCTTATTGAAATTATCCATTGATTTATCTCAATGTGTGATCAATGACTGAGGTTAAAAAATCAAGCAACTTATTGTCAACTTGCTTGCACAAGCTTCCCCAAGTATTAATGGTTGGCATGCTTACATTGCTCAATATAATGAGGACTGATAGCCATATTTTCTTCATAGTTTTTTTAAAATTGGGATTAAGTCCATGAAAGGTTTGGTGAGAGTTTCTTTGGTAAAGGTTGCAGAGGTATCATGATAAAAGTTTCCCCAGGTAAGTGGGTACTCATACATGCTTGTTTCAATTACAACTATATCAGTTTGTGGTAATAGCACAATTTCAACACTATTTTACTCTCCTATGTACTGGTTTTATAGATTACGAATAAAATAATCAAGGTTATCTTATTTGTCTTTTTCGATTTCATATGGATGTGTGGTTCTATTCTTGTTTATTGATTCAAAGAATTGATGTAAAAACTTGAATATGGCTATGAATTTATATTAGATCAAGTGCTAGGATGTTAGTAAGAAGTAAAGGTTAGAACACAATGTTTAAATACTATAATGTAGTATTTCATAGCTTCATATAATGTCACGTGTGAAAATTATAGTCAAATTATGGGGGTATTGACTCTGTTTCAAGGATAAGGAACTATACTAAGATAGGTATTTATTTTTCATTATGTTGATTAACTCAACCACTACCCATTCATTTAATCAAATTTTATAAAAACGGGTTACAAAGCTATGTGGTTTTACCATTCTCATGCTCTAAAAGTGAACTATACTAGAGAAGCAACCAACTTCTCTCAACATGTTTTGCTAGTTGATCCTCTATATGAGAATCATCTATGCATATCATGGTGTTATTGACATAAATGACACAAGAATATTAGTATAACATTGCTAGGATTACCCTCCTTGGTTTCATAGAGCCCGAATTGAAGAAGTAAGGACCTCAAAATATTTACTTACATGTTGGCCAATCCTTACCCTTTATGATTATTGAATTTTGGTAGATTTTTAGGTAAGTGATACTTGATTAAGTTTGGTTTATAAAAAATAACCAATAACTATGACCACCGCAAGAATCTGCATGAGCTTTTTCAAGCGTTATGGGTATTTCAGATTTTTTAAGGCATCTAAGTAAGGGTAATGCTCACCAAAAAACCATAGAGAATGTCACACACATAACATAAGCAATTTTTTTTTAAAAAAAGTGTAATTAAACAAGTAAAGTGAACTACACTAACACATACATTCTCTAAGATACGTGACAACACTTACTTACAAACCCCATTACTAACAAAAGTTACTAAACATAACATTAGATTATTGCTTATGAATTAAAGATCATACATCCAAAGCATTAAAAATATATCACTTAAGATATAAAGTCAAATAAGGATTTCATTCCTACATTGCATCCATTCAATATTACAATTACAACTCTCATTTCCAAATGAGATAGTTTATACAAAAGTGTTGCAATTACAAATTACAAAGATTCTCCTCGAATGCAATTGAGGAGAGATACAATTACAAATTACAAGGTATCCAACAGATACAAGAGAGAACATGATAGAAATACAAATTCACTTGTACACACGAGCTTTCCGATCATTAAGTACTCGTCATCACAAACAAGAATTGGGGACCCAACGGTGTAAGGTGCACATTCCACCCAACCATTTGGTACCCGAAGGACCAACCCCTATTCTAGGAGATAGTAAAAGAGCTTCCTAGACAAAACCTACAACCTCTAGACATAAGCAAAACAATATTAAACTACACAAGTACAAAACTTACAAAAATGGTTACAATTCTTCTAGATAACAATGATCAACTGTCCAATACAATAAACTAACTAGCGATTGTCATAGGAGGAGTGTCATCACAAAGTTGCATGGGTTACCCTAGCGTATTTTTCTAGGCTTCAACCCCCATCTTGGGTTACCCTGGTGACCTCTTATGATACCCGACCCCACATGCAATCCAATGCGGAATCGACTATCTTTCCAAAAAACAAGATATCGATCTTTCCATTCTAGGCCTTCTCGTCTCATCCCAAGTCTTTACTAGCCCTTGAATCCATGAGCGAGGCATTAACAAAAGTTAAGTGGTTAAACTACCATTTTCCCCTAACATATTTAATTAAGTTATCACTCATTAAACCCTAAGTGAGTTACCCTGGTGCCCCTTTGGGTGTCAGACCTCCACAAAGAGCCACTCTCCTATTGACAAGACACGATTCAAATCCACAATACCATGGGTAGACTAGAAGCACACAACTGATAACAAATATCAACCTTAAGACATAAGATCACACAACTCATTTGTAGTACCAGAGTATCCATACCATATCACATTTCCCATTCATAATAACCGAAAGTTCAACTGACTATAACCACGTGCACTACCCAAATAAACTCAAAATCCAAACCAACACAAGTTACAACCCCACCACAAAGGAGACACATCTGGAAGTCTTACATAAACAATAATTCAATTTTCCTCAACAACGAGAATGAAAGAAACATAACTTTAAAACAATTTCAAGCAAAAGATAAAATCTAATATTAGGATATTCTAAATCCAAATAAGGTAATTACATATTACATGTGAACAATCAAAATAATGCCTTGCTCAGTTATCTCTAATCTGAGACAATTTCATTCACAGGATAAGAACATATCATAACTAATCATTTAACTCTTTAATTCCTCAATTACACATTACATGAAATTAACTAATCTTATTATAAATTTGTTTGCAACCAATAAGAAATATAAATAAATAAAAATCATTTTCTTAAAAATTTCATTCCATTTGAAGTAAATAACCATTTCCCTTAAAATCATTCTCTTATTGAGTAACTACTTGAACATTTGTCAAACAATAATAAATTAAAATATAAAGGTTTGCTTTGGTTTCCCAATAATATTTAAATATAAAAATCCCATTTCCCCATTGAAATCATTTTACTATAAATCGCTACTATAGACATGCATCTCTATTAATTAATATTCATTTAAATAAAAATGTGTTTCTATATAAATTTAATATTCATTTCTCACATTTAAATATTCATTTATTTAACCATATGCACATTATCCATTTTCCTTAATTACACAAAATGATTTTTTTTGAATAAAATCATTTTATTATAAAATCAATATTTGCATCCAATAAAATAATCTTAAAATAATTATATTTAAATATATATTTATAAAATCAATTTAAATTCAAAATCCTTTAATTTGAATCCAATTATCCACTAATTAAATATGCAAATAAAAATATACATGTATATATTATATATAAAAAATAAATAAAAAAACATATAAATATAAATATATATATAATATATTATACATATATTATTAATAATATATATAATATATTATTAATAATATATATAATATATATATATATATATTATATATATATTATATTTATATTATAAAAATAAAAATAAAATTAAACATTTTAAAAACCATAATCCCACGCCCAGCAGGGGACACAGTCCACCCTGCTAGGGCTGTTGTGGGTGGTTGCCACAGCCTCCCCCCTATGGGGGTGACTATGGTGAGCAACATTGTTGCCTCCACAGTAGCCTCCCCATGGGGGTGGTTGTGGTGGTAGCTCCCCCAGCGTTCCACCAAACAATTTAAATTTTTTTCTTTTATATAATTTTTTTTTTTAAATAATTAAATTTCCCCTATGTCTACTAATATATATATATATACACACACACACACATAAATTTTCCATTTCACAGTTAAATTGGACAAATTTTCTAAAAAAAGGCTATAGCAAAATAATTTTCAAGAAAAATTTCATGATTTCAAATTCTGAAAATTTCCAAATCCAAACAGAGGTTTTTTCTAATTTCTTTTGTTTCTCTTTCAAATTTTCTATTGTTAAAATTCGATTTGCCAAAATTTCAAGAATCTAAATTTTTCCATGATTTTCAACAGAGGTTTTCAAATTTGTTTACAAACAAGTTCTTCAAAACTTCACAACAAACATTAAAACTTCTTTTCAAAAAAGATCAAAGCTTCTAAAAAAAACAACAATTAAAGGAACCTATTTTTGAAGCTTGAAGAAGATGAGAACTGGAGATGAGCTTCCCTAAAAATTCCAAGTTCTAGAAGTTTCTTCTAAATCTCCACTTCCAAACTCAACTCTCCTCCATACAAAGAAAATCTTTCTCTATTTTAGCCACAAAAATCACCAAAAAAATAAAAATATCTCCTATTTATTTTTCTTCAAATTTAGTCAAATTTCTCAAAATATCCCAGATATTTTGTTTTTCCAAAAATAAATATCTCCATTCCTATCCTCAACACTTACTCAAAATTTCTCAAATATCTCCCTTTCAACCACCATAGATATTTTCTCATGCATTCACAATATATTTTACCTTTTAAATGATTTAAAACAAAATTCCATTTCAAATAAATTTAAATCTTTTAATTTATGCATTTTTCAAAACAACTTTAACTATTTAACTTATTTAATTAATTAATTTATCCATTTACTAAGATTTAATTATTTAATTTATTTAATCAACAATATAAGTTTAATTAATTAATTTATATATTCAACAAATAAATTTAATTAATTAATTAGTTTATTTACTTACTAACATGAATTTAACCACTAGAATTAAATTACTTTACTAAATGAATAAAATTGAATTAGCTAAATTAAATAAGAATTTTAATCTAAATACATAAATTAACATTTCCACCACTCAAATATTAATTTTCACATATACTTCCCACCGAAAACAAATTATCAAAACATCAAGAATGACATGACTCAACAATCGACAAGACACAAACTGACGACACACTATGATAGGGTTGTGGTTTGACAAGGGAACCCTATTACTATCTCCCAATCCACAATACCATTGGGATATAGACACACTAAAACCTGTGAAACTAGGTGGAGATGATGTCATGTACCCGCAATCTTGTAATCAAAATGAATGTCGTACATGGATAAAACATCATAGTCACACCGTGAAGAGAAATCACAGAGTGCTCGCATGCGAGTGGTGTAATCTCATCCCCTTCACTAATACAGTCACATCAAGACTAACCAAAATTAAAGCATCATTAATCAACAGATAAGCATATATCAATATTAACAACTATGCTAATCACAAGCATAACATAAAACATAACATCCATATAGTGCATCATCTCATCATAGTATAACATCCACATCACTCTAAAGCCGACGATCATAAGACAATAACAAATATCAAGGTCTATCATAATAAAGGGACTATCTAACAACATATACAAATCTAATGATCCCATAGTAGTAACGACTAGAGGGGCACCACAATAAGATACCATTAAACAATCTTTGATACAATGCATCAAAAAAAATTATATACTTAGATGCGAGCTTTCACAAGCAAGTTCAAATGTTCTTTTTTGTTGGCTCGAGAATGGTACCATCTTTCAAATAGTTGAATATCAAATCATACCATTCACTTGAGTCTTCCATGGTTATTTCTAATACTTTGTATGATTTATCTTAGATTGATGGTTTCATAACTATATGCACAATGAAGGTGAAGTCTTTTGAAGGATCTTGAGGAGATATAAGGGAAGTTGCACTAGCCATGGAATTTGCATGCCGATTATCTTTTCAAGGGATGTTGTCAATGGTAAATGATTCAAACTTCTCTAACAAATTCATTGTAAGATCCTTGTATTTTGATAATTTTTCATGCTTTGCTTAATACCTGTTCCATTTATTTGTTTAATGAATAATTGTGAATCACCAAATATCTAAATGTCCGTTGTGCTCATAATTAAAGCACACGTAATCCAACAAGCAATGCTTCATACTTGACAGTGTTGTTTGTACATATGAATTTGAACCGATACGACAAGGGAATAGGCTCTCCCATGGATGGTATTATTATAACCCCCACACCGGAGCCATTTCTACACTTAGATCTATCAAAATATAATTCTCATGTATTAGCCTCCATTTTCAACACATTATCATTAGGAAAAGAGTCTTTACTAGGTAATGCTAAAAGAGAATGAGTATTAGCTAGTTGGTCAGTCAAGGCTTGGCCCTTAATTTATTTTTGCAAAACAAATTTAAGTTCAAACTTAGTTAACAACATTACCCACTTAGCTAAGTGTCCTGATAAGTGTGTTTTTGTGAAGAGATGTCTTAAAGGGTCAAATTTCGTCATCACTTGTATTTCAACATTCAATTTAATTAATGTCACAACTTACTTGTAGTGGATACAATAGCCAAACTTTGTTTCTCTATTGTTGTGTATCGCTTCTCGTAATCAATCAAGGTTTGGCTAATGTAATAAACAAGATATGTTCTTTACCATTTTTTGTCTTTTTGAGCCAACAATCTTGCAAGATCATAAGTTGATGTTGATGTACATAATATGAATGGTTTGTTTTGCATTGCATGCTGTACAACAGGGGGAGTGAAAAGATATTCTTTCAAACTCTCAAATGCTCGTTTACAATCCTTGTTCCAATCAAAATGCACATCTTTCTTGAGGAGATGTGTAAATGTTAATGTTCAATTTGCTAAAGATGCCACAAAATGATGAATAGCTTGAATTATTCCTTGTAAGGTATGTAATTGAGAGTTGTTTATAGGAGGTGGCATGTTAACTATAGCATCAATTTTCTTTGTGTCCACCTTGATGCCTCTGTGAGATATGATAAACCCTAGAATTTTTCCACTATCTACACCAAAGACACACTTTTTCGAATTCAATCTCATGTATTTTTGCATTCACTCAAAGATTTTTTGAAGGACATTTACATTATCTTGTCTTGTTAAATACTTTGCAAGAATATCATCAACATAATATTCCAAAATCTTATGCATGTAATTGTGAAATATCAATGTCATTTCTAGTTGATATATTTCACCCACATTCTTCAATCCAAAAGGAATCATTACCTAACAAAATGTTCCCCAAGATGTTGTGAATGTTGTCTTATATTGGTCTTGAGGGTTGATAAATATTTGATTGTACCTAAAAAATCCATCCATGAATGACAACAAAGCATGTCCCACAGTTAAGTCTACTATCATGTGAATATTAGGAAGGGGAAATTCATCCTTTAATGATGCTTTATTTAGATCAGAAAATGCCGTACACATCCTAACATGATTGTCAAGTTTTTCAACTACAACAATGTTTGAGATCCAAGGAGAATAATCTATAGGTGTTATAAATTCAGCTTCAAGGAGCTTTTCAATCTCGGCTTTAACTAATAAGGCTATCTTAGGGTTCATTTTTTAATCTTTTGTCTAATGAGCTTAGCATTTTTAGTGAGGACTATATTGTGTGTTACAATCTTAGGGTCAATTCCTGGTATGTCTGAATAATTCCAACCAAATTTTTTGGGAAATTCATGAAGTAAAGTTGCATGGTCTTCTTGTTCTTCATGATCGAGGTGCTTTCCTATCTTGACCACTTTGCCTTCATTGTTAATATCCATTTGTATGTCCATGGTATCTCCTAAGGGAAGCGCATTTTGTTTCAAAAATTCAGGGTTGTATTCTTCTTTGTTCATGTTAACTTCAGTACTTTATTCTTCTCCATCTTTTTTCTTGGTACTAATCATAGCACATGTAAGCCACCTCTTTTTAGGAGGAGTGAATGGTTTTTCATAAAATCCTAGCATTTCTTTCAAGGCTTTATCATATTCAAAAAATTCCAATGATTCTTCACAATTTATATCTATCAATTTTGGATTCTTCAATGTGAGAGTTGTTTTAGGATTACACATGATGGTGTTGATGTTTAATGAGGGTCTCTTCATTGCTTGTGTAATCTTAGAAGGGAAATATCCCAAACCACTTTTTGTCTCTTGCATATTAGGCTCTATAGGAACATGGATGCCTTGTTCTTTCTTTCCACATCCTTTTCCATTATAACCCAATTGTTTCATAAGTTCATAACCTCTCCTATAAAGTCTTTCCATTTCTTTCAAGTTTGGTAGTTTTTGATAATCTATCTCATCAAATTTTGTTGTATAAATTGTGCCTTCTTCTAAAGTGGATGAGGTAGATGATTGTGATTGTTCTTCTGAATTCTATGATGACATTTCCATTGGTTCTTTTTTCTTTTCCTCTTCTTTATTTGTGATTATGTACTCTCCCATACACAAGGGTGTGAATTCCAAAGAACCCCAATCATCATCCAATAATTTTGACACTATTACCATTTCTTGTTTCTCTTCTTTCATAGGTTCTATGTTTG
Organism: Sequoia sempervirens; assembly: GCA_007258455.2. Classification (NCBI taxonomy): domain Eukaryota; kingdom Viridiplantae; phylum Streptophyta; class Pinopsida; order Cupressales; family Cupressaceae; genus Sequoia; species Sequoia sempervirens. The sequence goes on along the minus strand of VDFB02151733.1, from coordinate 14,766 downwards.
ATATTGGAATTAATGTGCTTCGAGGAATTTTCATTCCTCTTTCAACTTGTAAACAACTCCAACGCTCAAGGTCTATTTCAGCTTGGTATACCTTGTTGTTATATACATATTTCATGATACAATGAAGGCTCGAAGGCACGACATGCATCTCATGAATCCACGGTCTTCCTAAACAAAGATTGTATGATAGATCATGAGGCATAGCATGAATAGGAGTTTGTAAGGTAGCCTTTCTGAGCGTAATAGGTAAAGTAATCATACCAAGTGGTTGTTTTCCTCCATTGTCAAATCCTTGAATCGATAAGGAGTTAGGTTCAATTTTTTATTTATCCAACCCAATATATCTAAAATTTTCACACTACACACATTAAGGGCTGATCCATTATCAACAAGGGTCCTTTTTATTCCTGTTCTAGTGAATTTGGCTATTATCATGAAGGAATCATGACTCTTTCTCATCTCCAAGGGAGGGAGCTCATTTTAATGAAAGGTACATTTGTCTATATTAACTATATGGGTATGTACATGATCATGATGGGTGAAAAAGTGGCAATATGATGGGTATGTGGCTGACGACTTTTTCTTACTCAAAATTGATGAAACAAAAAGGGTTTTTAAAGGAGATTCTCATATTTCCACCAATATAAATTATGCTTTACTTTAAATATAACAACTAATTATTATTCATTTTGTATTCAAATTAAGACTAAAGTCCTGATTAATAGGCTAATTGAAAAAAATCTAGACCTTTCAAATGGTATCACATTTTTTGAATCCAAAACATGTGTCACATTATATGCTTCGCATAATAAAGGATTAAAAAAATAAAAATTGAATTTCATGAAGTTTTGACCAAGTTAAGGTGGTTAGACATACAAGTTTTTATATTTTTTAAAAGTTGTAATAAAAAATTCATAATTAATTATTTACTTGGAAAAAAAATTACAAAAAAATATGCATCACATTAGTACAGAGTCCTCTACTTCTATCTAAAATATTATAAAAAAATATTATCATTTTATTGTGGTTAAGGTGGTCAAACAGACACCTACTTCTTATTTTTTCCCTAAAATTTAAGTACTACTACATTGAAATTTCAAATTTTCACCAAATAGATAAAAAAAAAATTAAGAAAACCTAGTAGTTTAGAAACTACATTCAATTTTCTATAGATTATATTCTTACATATTTTTGAAATAATATAGATAACTTAAGGAACTATTTTTTCCATGATGATCCTGCACATACCCATATTAATTCCCTATATTAGAGTTGGCACATCATTTTAATTTGTATTAGGATTGATCACAACTTTTTGTAAGGCTGTTTGAAGCATAGTATGATAATTAGGTGATTTATGAATCAAGTCCCATAAGGATATCTTTGTAGGAGTATTCTTAAGTTTTTCAACAAGATCATACTCCTTCCCACTATGTAGAGGTAAATGAGGAGCACTAGGAAAGATGAGATTAGGAAAAGGTAAGGTTTTCTGAGTTGGTTATTTCAGTTGTGGATTTTTTCTTGTGTTATATGTGTGGACACCAAAAAAGTATCCCCTTTTCCTTACTTGATTTGGGAATAATTAATGATAAATTGGACTTAATGTTGCCTTGATTTAATGTTGTAATGTGGATAAAAAATTCACATTAGGTCTTGGGCCCTTGCAAATGGAATAAAATACATGTCTTGTAAAGGTGTCGTAAAGAATTGTAAATGACTTTCACACTTTTCTATACTTTTATTAGTGGTCCTTTCCCCCCACTTTTGAATTAAATATTATTTTAATTCAAAAGTTAGCTTTTCCCTCTTCTTCTATAATTAAATAATTATTTTTTATTATTTAATTATCTAAATATTTATTCTCACTTTTCTTTTTAAATAAACAAAATTAATATATTATTTATTTATCCTATGTTGGCTGCCTAAATTAAATAGTATTTATTATTTAATTTCTCCTATCACCTCTTTGTCTGTGCCAATGTTATCTTCCATCTTAATTCCTTATCTATCCATGTCTCAACTAACCTCCACCCTTGATTAAATTATTTTCTAAGTTAACCTTGGCCCTTGATCATGATCCTTATTCTAGCCATCCACTTAACTCCTCTCTATCAAATGATACCTTTAACCCTAATTCATGAGGCAATCATCATTCATCCATGTTGTCAAGTCAAGAAAGCAAAAATCAAGCATTCAAGATAGCATTCAAGCTCAATTCTAAGGCATTCAGGAGCAAGATTCTTCATCACTTGTTGCAGAAATTCAAAATCCATCATCATGGAAAGTTTCTAATTACATTGTTTCATGTTTCACACTTCATTAAAAGTAAGGGTATGTGCAGGATCATGATGGGCCAAAAAGTGTCGATATGATGGGTATGTGTAGGGTATGTGGTTAACAATTGTTTTCTTACCCAAAATTGATGAAACAAAAAGGGGTTTTAAAGGAGATTCTCAACTTTCCAAAAATATAAATTATGCTTTAATTTGAATTTAATAAATTATTATTATTCATTTTCTATTTGAATTACGACTAAAGTCCTAATTGATAGGCTGATTGAAAAAAATCTATAGCTTTCAAATGGTATCACATTTTTTGAATCCAAAACATGTGTCACATTCTATGCTTCGCATACTATAGGACTTAAAAACAAAAAATTGAATTTCATGAAGTTTTGACCAAGTTAAGGTGGTCAGACCTACAAGTTTTTATATTTTTTGAAAGTTGTAATAAAAAAATCATAATTAATTATTTACTTAGAAAAGAATTACAAAAAATATACATCACATCAGGACATAAGTCCTCTACTTATATCTAAAATCTTATAAAAAAATATTATCATTTTATTGTGGTTAATGTGGTCAAACAAACACCTACTTATTTTTTCCTTGAAATTTAAGTGCTACTGCATTGAAATTTCAAATTTTCACCAAACAGATTTTTAAAAAAATAAACCTAGTAGTTTAGAAACTACATTCAATTTGCTATAGATTCTATTTTTTACATGTTTTTGAAATAATATAGATAACTTATTCAATTTTTTACGTCGAGTTGTCTAACTTTGATTTTTCTGAATTTTTCACCACTTAAGGGCCTGTCTTTTCCATGATGATCCTACACATACCCTTAAACGAGGTTTGAACAAGGAAAACCCCCAATCCCTAACAATCAACATTTTCTCTCTCTTCATTTGTGTGATTGCATATTTAGGTGTTTGGATGGATTGGACATGATTGGAGAATAGGTTTCAAACTTGTTGAAGTCATTTCCTTATTTACTAGGTCAAAATATCAACAAAAAGTCACTTGGAGTGCCAGAAATTAGAGTTTTAGATCCAAACACTTGGAGGAATAGAAAGAGTAGACTAAGAGCTTCTAATTCCATTTTCATTTTTTTAGAAAATTCAAAGTGGACTCATACACCATTAGTGGCGTATGAGTCCCACTATACCTATTTTTCAAAGATTTTTGTAGATTTGGATACCCATTTGGCTAAAACAAGCTTGAATTTTTTTTCCAAATTTCAGACTAAGTCGCCTAGATTGGCATACGAGTCCTACTGCTAGGCTTGAAAATAGGTTTTTGCAGTTTAAATACCCTTTTTTCTGAAACCTATTTCTATAGAATCTTCCTAAAATAGGACTAAGTTACCCAGCTTGGCATATGAGTCCTATTGGGCTTCAACAGTGATTTCTCTAGGATTCTAGAGCTCCTTTCCATCCCTTTCCAGTCTCCAGGTGCACACCTTTAATCTCATTAATTTCTATTATAGTTTGTTTACATTTTTAGGTCATTTTGCATATCATAGCTCATGTTTTCAAACACTTTGCATTTTCTTAGTTTTGCATTTGTACTTAATCTTCTATATCAATTTCTAGCCTTAAGAACAATATCCTTTGAAAAATTTCAATCTTCTTGCATTGGAATCTCAAGGATTTATTCTCGAGTTTGAACATTGTGAAATTGGATTCCTCTTCCTTTATTCCCCTTTTGGTGTGATTAAGGAAGTTGTGGACTCCATTTCCATAGTCCACATTTTGGTGAACCTACCTTTTGAATACCTTCTTGTCTGATTTGGATTCCATCATTATCCTAGAATTAGCTTGCATTAACATTGCATTGCATTTTGTATTAGTTAAGTTGTATTCTAGGGTTTCAAATTTTGTATTAGTGAAAGTGCATATAGGTTGCATTTTTGCATCTCAAATCATTAAAAATTTCTTAAATTTTGTATTTGCATCTTAGGCTTGCATCATACAACACAGAAAACATAAAAAAAAATTAAAAAAATAATGAAAAAATTCCCATTGGGACTCATTCTCCACCTTGGGCGAATTAGTCCCTTTGCACCCCTAAAACTACCTTTTACAACACTAAAAATCCTATTTGTGTACTTCTATTTGCTTCCATTAACTATCTATATCAGTTTGTTGAGTTTCTATTACATGCATTTCACTAAATCTAGCTTAATTTGCCCCATTTCAAGCATTGCTTAATTTCAATTTTGCGTTCACAATATTTCACTTTCAGACCATTGTATAATATAATCAATGTCTAAAATCATAAAATTGCATTTCATCCTAGGTATTTACATTGCATTTTAAGTTTTCATAACTTCTATCACATTTAAATCATTAGAAATAAGATTCTTTACATTCATGGCAATTATGGATAGCATTATATTTTTGCAATTTTCATTTTCAGCATTAGTTCCTAGTTCACTTAGATCAGATTCATTACAAAATAAAAACTAAAAATTAAAAACATCAAAGAAACAATTCAAAAAATTCTTACATTTAGAAAAAGTATATCATCCAAGCCCTAAATATTAGTGATGACTTAAACATGTTAGATGAAGCCCTTAAGGACTTCCTCTCACTAAAATCGTCTACTAAAGGTTTGACACAAAAGGATGCAAGCATCAATAATCATGATAATCATAATTGTTCTTCTCCTAATATCTCTCCCATTGGTGACAAAGATATCTTGGTGACACAAGATACAATCATTGCAGACCATAAATTTCTTGCTTGTCTTCCTTCTCCCTCCTTGCAAAGCCATTATAACACACGATGTTGAAATCATGGCCACTATTTTACCTAGTCTCCATTCATCTCCCAATACCTTCCCTACTTGTGAAAATGCTTTACTAAATAAGGATACAATTACGAATGATCATGACAAACACATTTTTGTGGAGGATATGATTGAGTTATATGACAATACTACCTCTCCTACTCAAGAAGACATTATAGGACATGGGGATGTAAATCTAGATAACCATGATAATCAAACCTTTTCTTCTCCTAATATATTTCTAAACATGAAGAAGATAGTTTAGTGTTAGAAGATATCCTTATTGCAACTCATGAAAATCTTATTCCTCCCTTTCCTGATGTCCCTACCATTTGGGAAGACCTATTTGAACAAAAAATTCCAATCATTGGTAACCATGAAACTCCTAGTTATCCTTCTCTTAATGCCTCTCCTATGAGCGATGAATCTACTTTATCAAATCAAACCATGAAATGTGATTCACCTATTGTTTGTCACTTTCCTTAAAGCTCAACTACTAGGATAGTGAACCAAATAATTTAATGGTTAAGGATGTTATAACTCTTTTACTCAATTAGGGTTTTTCACCTAAAGGAAAGAGATAGATCCCACACCAAAATCTAGGTGGTTCATTCAAACTAGTTAAAGTATGATTTAATTACGACTAAATGAAATTATCTAAATGCAACAAACTAGTAAAAGCTATTGATTATCAAGTGAAAACTATTGAAATGCAACTTGTTGGAAAACATATTATGTAATGAAAAAACACCTAGAAATGAAAGTAGACTACAATAGAAATGAATGAAACTAAAGAAATGCACCTGTAAACTTGCTGGAGACTTGAAATTACTTTTGAAATGTTGTTGATCCTAATTTTTATGCCTGGTGGGACTCATTCACCATTCTTAGTGAATTAGTCTTGGTTCTATAAAATTGTTCTGAAGCTTGTTTCAAACAAATGGGTATCCAAAAATGCAAAAAACCAAAATCAAGCTTGGAAATGGGACTCATTCTCCACCCATGGTAAATGAGTCCAATTTTGAATTTATAAAGATTCAAAGGTAGAAACAAGAGCCTTTGTTCTGCACTTTCTGCCTCTCAAGGTGTATGGTTCTGAAACTGTCAAATTCGGGCTTGAAGGTGACTTTTTGTTGATGTTTTACCTTATCCAATGAAGAGATGACCTAGACAACTTTGTAACTTTATATTCAATTATTCTCAAGCTTTGAAGATGCCTAAATCTACAAACACACAAGAAAAGAAAGAGTAATGTTGAATGTTAGGATATGGGGGTTTGCCTTGTTCAAACCCCTTTGTAGGTAATTAAACCAAAAATGATGAAAGAATGTAATGAAGCATGAAACAATGAAGTCAATACCTTGCCATGATGTTTGATATTGAATTTATGCATGACTTAGAATGATGAAACGCTGGCTTGCTTGACTTGATAGAGAAGATAGATGATGAATGAATGATAAGAGATGTGTGAATGAGTTAAGATATTATGAATTAGGGTTTAGAGACTTGAATTTATAGGAAATTCACCTTATTTTCTCATTAATTGGATCCCTAAGGATCACATGAAGAAAAAAAACTTAAATTCAAAAATTTCCTGCTCAAAAGTTAAAAATGGTTCAAATAGGACTCATTTTCCACTTTGAGTGAATCAGTCCCACTTGGCAGGGACTGATTCGCCATAGATAGAATGTTAGTCCCATAGGTGCCCATTTGACAACTAGAATGCTAGGAAGTAAGGAAATAAGGTTTATATGATTACTTTGTCAGGTATTTCATCAAATATGTCCTTGGGATGCACAATATCAGGTAATAGGGGCCTATTAATGATAATGTGAAGGTCAATTAGGGCTTGGGACACAAAATTCAATGTGAAAGTGTGATTAAATACAATTTACAACACTAAAATGAGGTCCACATATCCTAGAACGGAAAAAGAACCAATGTGAGTGGGTAAAACACATTACAACACTAGGTTAAAGTTAAATTTAACTTACAATCCTTCTATATTAATGTGAGGATGTATTTAAATACATTTTATAATGTTGAATTAGGGGAAAATGGGTTCATCAAGTCTAGAAAAGGTTGAAATTCTTTTACAACACTTTATAACACCTTTACAAGACATCATTAAATGCATTTAAAAGGGTCCAAGACCTAGTGTAGATGTGAAAAACACCTTTCAACACCAAATAAAGGCCTTATTAAGTCTAATTTATCATAAATTATTCCCTAAATCAAGCAAGTAATACTTTTTTCTATGATACATTCAACCCCCACTTTAGTGAGACGATGAACTTGCTTCAAACTCACACTAAAGTAGACATTCAAAAGAGGTCCAATCATACCCATGCAGATGGTCTAGTATAACAAAGATCAAGAAGGCGTTCAAGCCCCTAGGAGCTAAGATCCTAAGTCAAGTTGTCATGAGCGAAAAAGGACATATACAAGGTGAATGATTTGTGACAAAACAAGATACATGATCATACAATGGCAAGAACTAGAAGAGTGAAAATAAAAAGGTGGATCAAGCTTTGACTGCTTTTCTAGCTAGTTATGGATAAGATCTAGGTTGTTTGTCCAACAATGAAAAATGTATACTCACTTTGGGGTGATGGAACTCTTGGTTGTCCATTGGGTGAGAAATCCCAAAAGGTGAGAAACATACACTCAACTGGTATGTACTCATAAACACATAGGTGGCTAGGGGGAAAGTTGTGCCTTGGAATGGGCTTCCCACTCAACCATACCAAAGTTATACCTCCTGATAACTTTAATAAGGTGCCACAAAGGAAAATTATTTTCAAGCTCTATGAAGTAAGAAAAAATTCATATTCTTGACACTCATAGACATTGTAAATGCAAGGTAGTGCAAGGAATGTTCAAAGGGATTTTTCTTAATTCATGTAAGGTCTCATCTTAGGGAGCATCATGTTTAATGTTTCGAAGAGGATTTGTCGAATGAAGTATCAAGCTCTTGGGGGGAATCAAGCCCAATGAATCCACCAAGAAAAGGACGCATCGCAAGAAGAAAGAAATCAAACAATGAAATGTGAGTGGTGATGTATGCCCCCACTATAAAGCAGTTTTAAGCACCATTACTTTGAGCAATTGATTTAGAGTAGAATAAGAGGACATGAGAGCTTACTCAAAAATCCCTATGCCAAGTCGTATGTTTCCAATAAGCTACATCATGAAAAGGTAGTATGTCACATGCAAGCCAAATGAAGGCATGTTGTCCACATCCCAAGCTTGCTCTTATATGTTCATGAAAAGTTAATGAATAGCCAAAAGAGTCAATAACAAGTGACATACGAGGAAAAGGCTACTAAACACTTTTCCCCCACTAAGTACAAGACACAAGTGAGCCAAAATGATTGATGAAATGTAGGCGAGAGTGAAAATTGGTATCAATTATAGTAATTAGGTGCCCCCACAAAAGGAAGAATACCAAACTCCTAAAAATGTTAGATTTTATGACTCAAAACCTTACATTCATTAGTGGAATGACCATGAACTCTATGATATGCACTGAATGAAGTCTTGTAATAAAATTTCTTTCAAGTTCATGGAGGAAGGGTTATCATGTGATCTTGGAGGAGTCTCAAAAAGATGCCTTCTTGATCAATGGTAGAAGGTGGTCCTATGGTTTGATTGAAAGAAACATCTTGCTTAGTATGGTTTATCATATTGTCACAAGACTCTTTAGATTGTGAAAAATATAACGAATTAAAATTATTAGTGTCTTGCGAGATTACATTGACATTAAATGAATATTTCATTGTTTGTGTCATATTCTATAAAGCATGATGTTCAAAACCAGTTTTATCGAGGAGTTCAGGATGGATGAATATTAAGGATGATTTAGGAGTATGTTGTGTGAGATTGTTGATGTTGAGTGAAGGCTTGGTGATCTCTATCAAAGGACAATAACCAAGACCATGAGTGGTTTTTTGTGTAATCTAGGGTCTATAGGGTTATAGATACCTTGTTCATGAGCACCACATCCTTTTACACTATAGCCAAGTTGTTTCATAAGCTCATACCCTTTTCCATAAAGCTTTTTCATTGCTTTGGGATTAGGTGGTGGTTGGTGATAAGCATTTTCAAAGGTAGTCATGTAGTGTATTTCTTTTTTTAAAGTGGTTGAGGTGGATTCTTTTGAATGGTTTGTTGTTGTTTCGTTTCCCCTATTTGAATCTTTTTGTATGATCTTGTACTCACCAATGAATTCATGTTCAAAATCCAAGGAACCCTAATCATCTTATAATAGCTACGTGACATTTTCAATATGTTTTTCTTTGTTATTCTATTGTATGAGTTCTACTAGTGTAGTTGATGTTGATGTGTTTAAGGAATTTTTTTTTTTTTCAAGTTGTTTAAGGCACTCTTAGGTTCAAGATCAGCATCAAGTGTGTGGTATGTTGTATATGTATTTCATTTTGTGATGAAGAGTGGAAGGCACACCTTTCATTGCATGAATCCACTATCTGCCTAAGATAAGATTACATGAAATTTCATAAGGCATAACATGGATTTGTGTATTCAAGATGGCCACTCCAATGGTAAGAGGTATAATGATCACTCCTAGCATATTCTTTTTGACATTATCAAATCCCTTAACAGATAGAGAATCAGGTAACAGGTTGAATGGTTGATTGATCAATGCCAAGCCTATCTAGAAGGGTCACACTACACACATTAAGGGCAGAACCAATATCTACAAGATTTCTTTTTATCCCTTTTTGTTTGTACTATGCTATGATCATGAAATCTTAAAGAGGGTGTTCACTTTGGTGGAAAACAATGTCAGCATGTAGTCCTTGAATCATGGTTGCTATATCAGTTGGTGGCACATTAGAAGGGACAGGAACTTGTTGTAAGGTGGTTTGGATCATGTTTTGATAATGAGGGGAGGATTGAATAAGGTCCCACAATGATATCTTAACAGGAGTATTCTTAAGTTGCTTGACAAGATCATACTCCTTGAGACCTAGCAAGAAAGGGGTAGGTGGGATAGGATTAGGCAATGCTAATGGTTTCGAGGTTGGTTGTGGTGGTTGCAGATTGTTTTGAGTGTTATACATATGAGCAATGGTATTATGACTCAGTTGCTATGAAATATTATTCTGAGGAGGCTAAAGGATAAGTTCTAGTTTATTTTGAGTTTGTTTTTTGTGTGAAGGTTGGTAGAGAATTAGAGGGTTTTTAGGATTTCTCACGGGGTATGTATGAGGTCAATTGATTGAGGGGGATCTAATGGACACTTACGCATTCATAACCATAGCAGTCTTGGTTTTATGTATCTCTAATAAAGGGCAATCAAGAATCACCATTTTATCTAAGGAAGACACATTATTATTGTTTCTTTTTTCTAGCATCACATGATATTCTCCTTAGAAGGTGAGTGTTTAGGAGAAAAAAAAGCCACATGTTCTTGACAAGTAAGGCTTGGTTCTCCCAAAATGATATAATTTCCAATAGGGGAATTATCAATGATGGTATTATCAAGATGGGGATGATTAGGAGGAGTTGTTAGTTGATTTTCCATTGTATTTAAGGTATCATTCTCTTGTGACATGTTATCTACCATAGTAGGAGAGCTTGTAATATGTTCATCCAAGTTTGAAGTTTGTAAAGTATCTTCATCACAAGTGGGGGAGGCATCAAGAGAAGGACCACTATTATTTTCAAATAGATTATTCCAAATGGGAGGAGCATAAAGGAAGGGAGGCTCAAGGGTTTCATGATTCTTAATAGGGATGTCATCTAACACCAACCTATCCTCTTTACATCGAGAAGGGATATTAGGAGATGGAAAAGTTTGATTGTCATGGTTATGGAGACTAGACTTGTAAGGTGATATTTAGAAAATTTTCTATGATCTCATCTTCTTGTTGTGTTGTGTGATCATCATAATGACTTATTGTGATGTCTTCTTCTTTAGTAATGTTATGTCTAATAGGAGAGGTAAGTGGAGAGAAACAACTTGGATTGTCAAAAATCTCATAAATTGGTTCTTCTAGCACTATAATATCTTCTTCACAAGTGTGAGAGATAATAGGAGAACAACAAATGTGATTGTTATGATTATCCAAGATTTCTTTCACTAGACTAACCCCATCCACAAAAGGGAAACTAGGAGAGGGATCTATAGCAAACAAAAAGAGAGGGGAAAGGATCTCATACTCATATGCACTCAACAAAATTCTCTTACAACATGCAATAAGATCTAAAAGTAGAACATGAAAGATGATAACTATAGAACTTGGTAATGAAAACATGAAGCAATGATTATTCTACAAACTTGAAAGGTAACTATGCTAAATCAAACATGCAAAAGATTAATGCAATTTTCTAGATTGTAAGGATGGAAATTAACTAATTATGCTATGTAACAATATGAAAATGCAAACTTGAAATTTAAACCATGCATGAAATGAGTTAATTTAGGCTATATATAATGAATTGAATGTTACGGAAATGCATCCAACTAATATAGTTAGGTAATGGCACCAAACAAAAGCTTAGTTCTATAAAGGGTTGTTTCATGGGTGAAAAGGGATAGATTTTCCCAAGGTGGTGAATGAGTCATAGTGAGGAATTTTTGTAGAAATTTCTAAGTGATTTAGATGTTTTTTGAGCTGTAAGATGTAGACCTAAGATGAGAATGAAAATTTTCAAAAAAAATTAATGATTTTAGATGCCTAAAGTGCAACCTAAATGCACTTTGCATGAATGCAAAATTTGAAACCTAGCATGCAAATTAATCCATGAAAACCTTAAAGCAAGGTCAATGCAAGTATCGATCTATAATGAAGGACTCCAAATCAAATAGGAAAGTATTCAAAAATTAGGTTCACCAAAATGAACCAAAAAATTTAATTGTTAAGGATGCTATGACTCTTTTACTCATTTAGGGTTTTTCACCTAAAGGAAAGAAATAGATCCCACACCAAAATCTAGGTGGTTCATTCAAACTAATGAAAGTATGATGTAATTATGATTAATTATGATGTAATTATGATTAAATTCAATGATCTAAATGCAAAAAAATAGCAAAATCTATTGATTATTAAGTGAAAACTAATCAAATGCAACTTGTTGGAAAACACATTGTGTAATGAAGAAAAACCTAGAAATGAAAGTAGATTACAACAAAAATGAATGAAACTGAAGAAGTGCACCTGTAAACTTGTTGGAGACTTGAAATGACTTTTGAAATTCTATTGATCCTGATTTGTAGGCCTGGTTGGACTCATTCACCATTCTAGGCGAATTAGTCCTAGTTTTGTAGAACTATTCCAGATCCCATTTTGGACAAATGGGTATCCAAATATGTAGAAAACCAAAATCAGGCCTGGGAGTGGGACTCATTCGCCACCCATGGTGAATGAGTCCAATTTTTAATTTCTAAAGATTCAAAGGTGGAAATAGGAGCCTTCGGTTTTCACTTTCTACCTCTCAAGGTGTCTGATTTTGAAACTGTCAAATTCGGGCCTCAAGGTGACTTTTTGTTGATGTTTTTCTTTATCCAATGAAGAGATGACTTGGAAAAATTTTCAACTTGATATTCAATTATTTCCAAGCTTCCAAGATGCCTAAATCTATAAACACACAAGAAAAGAAAGAGGAATGTTGAATGTTAGGACATGAGGGTTTGCCTTGTTCAAACCCTTTTGCAGGTATTTAAACCAAAGATGATGAAAGAATGTAATGAAGAATGAAACAATGAAGTCAATTCCTTGTAACCATCATGTTTTATCTTGAATTTTTGTAGCAATGGAGGAATATTTTTCCCTTGAATGTCTTTGCAAGCTATCTTGATGACTTAGAATGGTGAAACCCTATCTTGCTTGACTTGATAGAGAAAATAGATGATGAATGAATGATAAGAGATGTGTGAATGAGTTAAGAGATTATGAATTAGGGTTTAGAGACTTGGTTTTATAGGCAATTCACTTTATTTTCCTTTTTATTGGATCCCTAAGGCCAGCATGAAGAAAAATTAAAATAAATTCCAAAATTTACCACTCAAAAGTCAAAAAAGGTTCAAATAGGACTCATTCACCACCTTGGGTGAATCAGTCCCACCTGACAGGGACTGATTCACCACATATAGCGAATTAGTCCCAGAGAGGCCCATTTAATAGCTAGGATGCTAGGAAGTGAGGAAAAAAGGTTTATATGATGACTTTGTTGCGTGTTTCATCAAATATTGCCTCAGGATGCATAATATGGGGTAATATGGGCCTATTAATGATGATGTGAAGGTCAATTTAGGCTTGGGATGCAAAATTCAATGTGAATGTGTAAAACACATTACAACACTAAGTTAAAGTTCAATTTATTTTACAATCCTTCTAGATTGATGTGAGGATGTGTTTAAATACATTTTATAATGTTGAATTAGGGGAAAATGGGTTCATCAAGTCTAGAAAAGCATGAAAGTCTTTTACAACACTTTACAACACCCTTACAAGACATCCTTAAATGCATTTAAAAGGATCCAAGACCTAGTGTGGATGTGAGAAACACATCACAACACCAATCAAGGCCTTATTAAATCCAGTTTATCATTAATTATTCCCCAAATCAAGAAAGTAATACTTTTTTCTACAGTACAAATAGATATTATGGCACAAGATAATGAGACCTTAGAGAACAAGAATTAAATCATCGATAATCACAATAATAAAATTTACGCCTCTCCTAATAACTCTCCTATTGATAAAGAAGATATTATGGTGTTACAAGATCCCATCAATGAGACTCACGAGGAAAACAATACTGAACAAACAAACACCATCATTTCCAATCAAGAAAATCCAACCATAGATCATTCGCTTACTTGTAATGAAGTCCATAGTGAAGAACCAAACAATGAATGTCATCAACATCTAGTTTGTAGTTCTCTACAAAACTCTCCTAATAGGGAAGGTATCATGGTGCAAGAAAACATCAACACTATCATGTGCAAACCAAAAATCAACCTCACTCTAAAGCATCCTAAATTTCTTGACATGGATTTACCACCATCATGGGAATGCTTGAAGAAAATGTTAGGAGTTTTTGACAAGTCACCTTCTACTCCTCAAAAAAAAAGTGTTACATGTGCTACGATAAATACTAAGAAAAATAATATAGAAAGAGAAAAGCAAATGGAACAAGCCACAAAGTTATTGGAAGAGGCTTCGAAAACCTTTGATTTCATTTCTACATCCATGGGGGAATACATGATCATAAAAAAAGAATCTAAAAAGGGAAGTGAAAAAGAGGTAATGTTAAAAACATCTACTTCAACCACATTAAAAGAAATGACAACATACAAGAAAAACTTTGAGAAAATTTAACAACCACCAAATCGAAAACAAGTGACAAAAATTTTTGGAAGATGTTTTGAACTTATGAAGCAACTTGGGAAAGGATGTGATGCTATAGAACAATGTATCCAAGTCCTTACAAAGCCTAAAACTCAATAAATGACTTATGATCAAGTGGTTGTTGTCCCTCAAAACAAAATCCTTCATCCACTATCAACACTATTGCAAAATATTCTTCAAATAAAACCTTAACCTTGGTATATTCTAAAATGATAGACATCTCATTAAATATGTATCAAGCAGAAAATTTGTTTACTTATCAAAATAAATAACATTATTTGTTGTTCCTTGCCATGTAATAGTTGTAGGAT
>VDFB02151732.1:0-25276 GCA_007258455.2 Sequoia sempervirens | reverse complement strand
ATAATTCATGTTCATATTTCTTCAATTTTCATGTCATTTTAGCACTACGAATGAAGTGCTCAAGATCAAAATGTTCTCTCTTATTTCCCTGTGGCATGTTATAGTGATCTAACTTGCTACTAATAGATTCATATCCATTCTCAAAAATGATAGTAAAATCACCAAAACACAAGGTCCCGAGCATGAGGGATTGTTTGCCATAACTTTTAAGATGCATGTAATCAGAATAAGCCAACTACCTTACTATTTCCAAATGAGCAACTTTGTTAGGAACTATTTTAGGTAGAAGGAATAGGGCTGCTTTAAACCCATATACTCTTATCATGGTGCAATCCTCGTATGTGTACCAGTCTTCCTAGTTTTTGGTTTACCTTTCCCTTTGGGTTCTTCTCCTTGGGTCTAAGAAATCTATGTATTTTTTGGGACAAGTTGTAATCACAAGGATGACCAAACAATTTGTACAAGGGCTTCACAAAGTATTCTTCAAAGTATAAGTGATGGGATCTCCCACACCTACTATCCGAAATTGAATTCCACATTTGTATTGGTCTTATGTTTTCATCCTCATCCAAGTCCTTGATTCTTAATTCTTCTCCCCAAATCCCCATAGATTTTCTTTCATACAAGATCATATGCATAATCAAAGAATATTGTCTGAAATTAATTGCATCACATAATCCCTATTTATTCAAGCAAGTGACATATTTATAACCTTTTCCAAGTATCTTGCATATTCAAATGGTTTAGCATCCTGGTTTTGAATGTCTGGTGCTAGGACCATAGGAGCTATAGCCATCTCGATAGGAACATCTATTCCTAGGACTTGTCCAACCGAGTAATAGGTATATTGATAATAATTTTGAAACAAATATACATAAAATGGAGGTTGTTCATTACTGGAAAATCTTTTGATTTGAGTTCTTGTGTCCTGGGGTCTATGCAAAGGTAGTTTCCACCTTTTATAACTTGTGTCCATAGTGTGGTATTCTTCCAGAAGTTCTCTAATACTCAGTGGCATACTCATAGATGAATCCAATTGAAAGACCATGGAAATGTAATCCCTGGTAATGGGGAGAAAATTTGATCCATCATGTGAATGAGTCATCCTCGTTTTGGGATTATATGTCTTGGCTAGTACTCTAATCAATTCCACATTGATAAACACATTCAACATTACAAGCTTTCCTAAATTCATTCTCCACTGATTGGACACATGATTATGCCTATACTTCTTTCTAAAATGATATATGAATATGTCATATCCTCATTGGGGAGTCCATACATCACTTAGGTTTTTTTGTTTATCTTCTAGTTTCTCAGCTGAAGGATTTAATTGTGTTGTTCGCTTGGATTTTGGTCTAGATCCCGAACATTGTTCAATTAGATCTTGGTTTAATGGCCTTATTTTTGTTTTTTGTATTTTTACTTTGGGTTTTTCTAATGTTCCTTCCATGCTTCAAAAACCCTATCTCTTCTATAATTCAAACAAATTTTGACAAAATCTTCAACTGAGTCTTGGATACTTACTCGAACCAATGTCACCTCCTCTAAGCTTCTCTCTATCAAGCAATCATGCGTCCTCCAATTTTCAACTCCACTTTGTTATCGCTCTGAGATCTTATGAGCAAAATATAATCAAGTTTTGGCACATATTAGTCAACTCTAGTTCATAAATATCGTTCTTCCAACTTGCTAATCAATGGTGGCATTAATGTCAGTTGTCTCTTTGAAAGCTTCACCGGTCATGTCAACCAAGTGAGAAGTACCTTTTTACTGTGTCGAAGAGACTACAATTCTACTCTCACTAATATTTCATTCTCCCTTTGATATCCTTGTCTTCATTGTTTATTTTAGAGTTTCGAAGGGAAATGCAATTACCTCCCTTCAATATCTCATAGTCTCTTCAAAAAAATTTCTCTCGATGTTTCTTTATTTTTTGCATTCTTTATATTTTGAGACTCTTGTTATTAGAGTGATCGAAGAGACTTTCATTAGTGTCCCCCTGATATACACTTCTCTCTTCAATGTTTTATTCCTAACTGTTTTCATAGTGTCGAAGAGACTTACACATTACTCAGCCCGATAATCCAGTCTCTCTTCAAAGTTGCCATTATTCCATTTGTGTCTAGATCTAACAATTATCCATCAATTATTGTATTATAACTAGTTGTGTCTGAGAGATGTATTTTTGTTTTTTGAATGCCAAAATATTTTGATACTATTGAAATATTATGTTTCATTCAGTGTCTTGCATTTCAGTCTATCGAAGAGACAAGATATCATCTCCCTTCGAAAAGTTTAGGCGTCTTCAAAATATCTCTTTTCGGGTTATCGAGGAGACTCTAGAATATGTCTCTTCGATACATGGTACTTTCTTCGATATTTCATGTTAGCTTGTTCATTTAGTGTCATCTTCACATGTGATAGGAGTATTTACCAAGAAGCTTACATATGGAGTAGGTTGTGGTGATGAATGATTTAGAGGCATTATATTCTCAACTTGTCTTTTAGAACAAGTATCTCTCCTTTTCTCAAAGGCTATGAGAGGCACATCCTTTGTCAAGTCATCTTCATGAAGGATCAATTGATCAAATCTCTCTAGAGGGTCCTGTATTTCATGGAAGGCCTCTATATATGATGAACTATGATTTTTCTTCCATGCCTCTACCATCATTACCCTATTGTGTGCAACTCTCCTTTTTGTAGCTTGAGCTTCATCGCAATTTCTAATCACATCATCAACAGAGAATTCATGTTCATATTTCTTTAATTTTTGTGTCATTTTAGCACTATGAATGAAGTGCTCAAGATCAAAATTTTCTCTCTTATTTTCCTATGGCATGTTATAATGATCTAACTTGCTACCAATAGAGTCATACCCCTTCTCAAAAATGACAGTAAAATCATCAAAACACAAGGTCTTGAGCATGAGGGATTGTTTGCCATAACTTTTAAGATGCATGTAATCAGAATAAGCCAATTGCCTATTTCCAAATGAGCAACTTTGTCAGGAACTATTTTAGGTAGAAGGAATGGGGCTGCTTCAAACCCATACACTCTTATTGTGGTGCAATCCTCATATGTGTACCAGTCTCCCTAGTTTGTGGTTTACCTTTCCCTTTAGGTTCTTCTCCTTGAGTCTAAGAAATATTTGTATTTCTGGGGACAAGCTGTAATCACAAGGATGACCAAACAATTTGTATAAGGGATTCACAAAGTATTCTTCAAATTTTAAGTAATGGGACCTCCCACACCTATTATCCCAAATTAAAGTCCACATTTGTACTGGTCTTATGTTTTCATCCTCATCCAGGTCCTTGATTCTTAATTCTTCTCCCCAAATCCCCATGGATTGTCCTTCATACAAGATCATATGCATAAGAAAAAAATACTATCTAAAATTAATTGCATCACTATTTTTTTTATGGAAGCAAGTGACATGTTTATAGCCTTTGCCAAGTATGTCGCATAGTTGAATGGTCTAGTGTCTTGGTTTTGAATGTCTATTGCTAGGACCATAGGAGTTATATCCATCTTGGTAGGAAAACTATTCCTAGGACTTGTCCAGTCGAGTAATAGGTATATTGATAATACTCTTCAAACAAATCTATAAAAAATGGAGGTCGTTCATTACTGGAAAATCTTTTGAGTTGATTTCTTGCATCCTGGGGTCTATGCAAAGGTAGTTTCCACCTTTTGTAACTTGTTTCCATAGTGTGGTATTCTTCCAAAAGATCTCTAATTCTCAATGGCATAGTCATAGATGAATCCAATTGAAAAACCATGGAAATATAATCCTCGGTAATGGGGAGAAAGTGTGATCCACCATGCGAATGAATCATCCTCATTTTGAGATTATATATCTTGGCCAATACTCTGATCAATTCCACATTAATAAACACATTTGACATTACAAGCTTTCCTAAATTTATTTTTCCACATATTGGACATAGGATTATGCCTATACTTCTTTCTATAATGATATATGAATATGTCATATCCTCGTTGGGGAGTCCATACATCACCTAGGTTTTTTTGTTTATCTTCTAGTTTCTTAGTTGAAGGATTTAATTGTGTTGTTTGCCTAGATTTTGGTTCAAAGCTCAGACATTGTTCAATTAAATCTTGGTTTGATGGCCTTGTTTCTATATTTCTTCTTTTTACTTTGGGTTTTTTCTAATGTTCCTTCCATTCTTCAAAAACCCTATCTCTTCTATATTTCAAATAAATTTTGATTAAATCTTCAATTGAGTCTTGGATACTTACTTGAACCAATGCCACCTCCTCTGAGCTTCTCACTATCAAGCAATCTTGTGTCCTCCAATTTTTAGCTCCACTTCATTATCACTCTAAGATCTTACAAGCAAAATATAATCAAGTTTTGGCACATATCAGTCAACTTTGGTTCATAAATGTCATTCTCTCCGACTTGCTAATCAATGCTGGCATTAGTATTAGTTGTCTCTTTGAAAGCTTCATCAGTCATGTTAGCTAGGTGAAAAGTACCTTTTTGTTGTGTCGAAGAAACTACAATTCTACTCTCACCGATATTTCATTCTCCCTTTGATATCCTTGTCTTCATTGTATATTTCAGAGTTTCGAAGGGAAATTCAATTACCTCCCTTTGATATCTCATAGTCTCTTCAAAAAAATTCCCTCAGTGTTTCTTTATTTGCCACATTCTTTATATTTTGAGATTCTCGTTATCAGAGTGATCGAAGAGACTTTCATTAGTGTCCCCCCGATATACACTTCTCTCTTTGATGTTTTATTCCCAACTATTTTCGTAGTGTCAAAGAGACTTACACATTACTCAGCCTGATAATCTAGTCTCTCTTTGAAGTTTCCATTCCGCCAGTCATGTTTTAGATTTGATGGGTATCCATCAATTATTGTATTATAATTGGTTGTGTCTTAGAGATGTTTTTTATTTCTTGAATGCCAAAATATTTTGACACTTGAAATATTATGTTTCGTTCGGTGTCTTGCATTTCGATCTATCGAAGAGACAAGATATCATCTCCCTTCGAAAAGTTCAGGTGTCTTCGAAATCTCTTTTCAGGCTGTTAAGGAGACTCCCAAATATGTCTCTTTGATACATGGTACTCCCTTTGATATTTCATGTCAACGTGTTCATCAACTCATCAAAGAGATTGAGATGCAGCTCTCCCTGAAATGACATTGTCTCATTGAAATGTATTTCTAGTGGCGAACTTAAGGGGAAGTATGTGTTAAGGTAGTGGCTATGGGAAATGCAATTTTTGAATAATATTTTAATGAAACGGGTTTAGGGAGATTATTATTATGACAATTCTAGACTTGTTATGCAAAAGTGATGGTTTTTGAGGAATGGTTTTGATGTTGTAAATTTAAATAGACATATTGAGGTGATGAGGATTAGTGAAAATTTGAGGTTAATTTTTGGTTCTAATAAACTTCATTGGGTCAATATCACCTACTTCTAACAACAAAGAATACACTTTGGTTTGCACTAATTATCTGACTAAGTGGGTAGAAGTGAAGGCATTACAGTTTTCCAAAGATGACAATATGGCTAAATTACTGTATGAGGACATCTTTACTATGTATGGAGTACCTATGGAGATAGTGACTGATCAGGGTCCATAATTTACTTAAGAGCTCATTACAAAATTGGTTGCAGAATATGAAATTAGGCACAAAAAGTCAACGCCCTACCACCCTCAAGGAAATGGCTAGGTGGAGGTTACCAATAGAAAATTTGAGAGTATTCTAACTAAGACAGTGTAATTACACAAAAATATTGGGTTGCTAGATTACCAAAAGTAGTATGGGCATACAAAACAAAATAGAAAACAACAACTAGTTTCACACCCTATGAGCTAGTATATGGTAAAACGTTAGTCCTCCCAATAGATTTTGAGTATAAGACATTAAGAATAGTAGTGGAGTTGGACATGGATCTCACAACAACTCAAAAGGAGAGGTTACACCACTTAAATGGATTGGATGAAATTAGGCTGGAGACAATCTGTCACACTGAAATAGTACAAAGCCAAAGGACAAAGTGGCATGACCAATATATCAAGACAAAGGAATTTAATGTAGGGGACTGGGCCTTATTATATGATTCAAGATACAAGGATTTTAAAAGGAAACTCCAATCGAAGTGGTTGGGACCCTATGAGATCAGCCAAGTCTTTCCTAACATAGTACTAAAGTTGCACACTGTAGATGTAGTAAGGTTCTCCCTCCTAGTCAATGGCCACAAGTTAAAAAATTAAAAAAAATAGTACAAAAGGAAGATCTTATTTTTTCTCTATTTCAGCAGTATGGACCTCATAGTGATCCAGATACATATTCAATAAAATAGAATGATGACTCAGCCGCAACAAATATACCAAGTTCTTCAAGTGATTTAGTGGTTGAGCTACATAGCTCAACCCCTGAGATCACTCAGGTTTAATTTCTTATTCCACCTCACATGCACACATAACGCATCCACACTAATGTACATAATTTTTCCATAGGGACTTGTCTTATATATATAACTATCACCATTCAGAATGGGCCCTATTGTAGTAGGGACTTGTAGCATAAAAATTGTCATAACTCAGACAAGACTTGATGTCAAAGGTACCTGCAACATTGTTTAATAAGAAATTCAAAAATTGGTGCCACATTAATTGCAATTCACACCTTTTTTCACCTCACTTTTCTAACACATGTAGTATTTGTCTTGTCATAATAAGTACTCACAACATGCTTATCTTATTTCATGGTGCTAATTCAAATTTCACACATTTGAACTATCACATCACTATCCAACACTCATCTATTCCATTTCATTTCATTACACTGCCACCTTGTCATTAATTCACCTGTAATTACTTCTTGTCACATCAAATCATCCCGCTAATACATTTTATTTAGCTCACATGCTCAACATTTAGTTAATCACCTCTGATAGGTACAAAAAGTACATTACCATAATTATACTGGATTTCTTAACACTTTCATTATGTCTTTACATTAAATAACACATGCAATCTATTCATTTACATTTGTTTCCATACTTTGTAATTATACCTTCACCTATCATGAGTTGAAGTGAGGTTACTTCAAACCTTAAGTTGGGGGGATGGTCTTATGTCAGCCAATTTTTTCATTTTTCACCATCTAAAACCAATTGCAAACAAAAAAACATGACATGCAAACCCTTTTTGTCCTAAATAGAATGTACCTTTAATTGATAATTTCAATTGTCAATTTCCTAAATCCTATGATTTTGAGCTAAGTCAAACCCAATTTTAAGCTAATTAAGCTGATACAGAGAAAGGGGATGTAACAGTTGTAGTGAAGAGTGCATGTGAAAATAGCAGAATAAGAGAAGGGTTTGAGGGTGGTGAATTGGAAAATGAGCTAAATTTATAAGGTTAAAACATTGAGAAGAGGTAAAGAGATTCACTAATGAGAGGTGACATCATTAGAAGAGATCTGTTAGTGCACAAATAGATATTAAAAGATGCAATGATATTGCTTATCTTCACAAGGGTTGGTTGGCTTGATTACTTTTTAAAGCTAACATAGTTTGACAATGACATAACAGGGATATTTTTAGCCACATTGGAGCACGATGAAGCCATGGTAAAAGGGTTGTCAGTGGATGCATCAAAAGGAGCAATTTCACAAGTATCTGGTTTGCCTAGGATTGGAGCAAAATTTCCAGTTTGAGCAGATGTAGTGGCTGCAAGTGATGTAGAGCAAGGAGGCAACCTTTTTCCAATCACAATTTAAGTAATTTCAAACAACCCTTCAATCCTAAAATTCCTATCTTGGCAACTTTTCACAACTCCACTTCATTCTCCTTGTAGCATATCAACTAGTGTTTTCTGTCCACAACTCTCCAAATACATTGAAGACCCACAACCTATTTATCTTTTCAAATACCCATTAGGCTCTTCTTTGACATATCTAAATTATTCCCATCATTGTTTTGGAACACATTCTCTTAAAACTAATTGGTACGTTGGACAAAGCCCTAATTAGCCCTCTTTTCCAAAGCATCATCCCTCCAAACACTTTCCCAATCCCAAATCTCTTTTGATAAACCTTAGAATCCACAACTTTTGAACAATAAAACACTCTAATGCATCAAACACCAAAACCCTTGTTTATGCCATTTCATGCTTGAAACAAGGAGAGTTTATTGTAACTCAATGTTCCCAAGCCTATTTCACTTTTCCAATACCTCTAACACATTCCCCATAGTCTGAAAATGCTTCAAAAACCATCCTATACTCTTTCCCAATGCCTATTCACCAAACTTCACCTCTTAGCCATCATTTTGGCTCAAAACCATGACTGAAATCTTGCTAGGGCATCACTCCAATTCCTCCAAACTGCCTTCCTTTCTCCTTAAAACTACTTCCTCATTAAAACCTACTTAAAATTACCCATTCCACCAAACTACAAACTACTCTACTAGTGGAATGGGTCAACAATCCATTCTTTTCACTATCAAACCCTTAAAATTGGTTTTTCAGACCCGTTAACAGGAAAAGGTTAATAAAAATATTCAAATCCCATAGAAACTCTCCAAATCAAAGCCAAATTAAAGTTAACTTAGACATTCATAAAATTCAATTCCTTTTGGATCAAAGACAACCTGTACAAGGCTGTACAATGGCCTGTAACAACAATTTACCAAAAAATTACAAAGAATATAGAGTTCTTTGTTATTATTTCAACTTCGATACAATCTCCAACCTTCGCCTCGAATTGTGTGAGGCCATTTTAAACCCAACACATCAAAAACTAACTAACAAACTAACCCCAAACTAACTTTTGAACTTTTGACTATTAGGATTCCTCTATTTTGCATTTTTGCAACTCTTCATGACAACATTTTGCAAACTTTACAACATTTACAAATGATGAACCCCAAATTGACCCAAAAGACTTATTACAATATAAAATGGTTTTTTATGGCCTTATTATATCAAACTTAGACTCAACACACCAAAAAGCATGACCTAAGACCTTATTTGCTAGACTTGGCATGGTTCCCCTGCACCAGCAAGAGAAGAATTTTGTGAACGAGTAGAAAACTTGGATTCATCATCCCAAAGTACAAAAATACTTTCTCTTCCATGGATTTGGGCCAATTGTGCTTCTTATGTTATTAGATACCTTACTTATGATGGTAGAAAAAATATTCTATACACTATACATTTCAAATTACTTAGTCATCTTCACCATAATAGACTAGTAAATGTGCCCAATTACCTCTATAATATGCTGAAGAGGATGGCATCTGGATACCAGAGGAAGCAGAGTGATACAAATTTATCACACCACTGTTTAATAGTCCTATTAGCAAAGAGGAGGTTGAGAATCCAATATCCACATATATCCTAGGAAGGCTTTCTGAAATGTCAATATATTAATGTAGTCTACTTGAGCCTGCAGTACTTGAAACCCTAGAACCACAAGCTAAACCTACAAGAGAAGTTCTCCTGTCTCACCTATGGCTTCACCTACCCATAGCCAAGGTAATCATGAGGAGCACAATGTGCCAAAATCTAGGTCATAACAATAGAAGAAGTCCCATCTTCCTTCAAACCACCTAAATCTAATAAAAGGAGAAGTAGTACATCCACAACATAAATAGCTTCTAAAACACAAAAGAAAAAGAAGGATATGCAAAAGAAAAAGGAAATACAAAAAGAGACATCTGCTACACCTAGTTGTTCAAGCTGGTTGAAAAATCAAGGTGTTATAAGGGGGAGTGTGGAAACACCAGAAAAAGAGACAAAGGGTAAGGAACAGTAGGAAGAGGATGTGATGTTGGTTGAAATAGACTTAAAAAAAAAGGGGAAAACCATTGGAAATATACATACACTTGCAAAGAGGAAGAGATATGTATCCACCACTTCTGATTTAGACTTAGAAGATGTATTTATTGCCAAGAAAACAAGAAAGAAAGCCCCAGATATCCCTAATCATGAAGACTATGATTGTATAAGGGGTGTTAGTGAACAATTTGTAGAAACAAAGGAAATGTTTATAGAGGATAGAAATATCAAAAAGGAGCTTCAAGAAGCTTTGGACATAATTAAACAGCTGGAAGAAATATTGCAAAGTTATGAGGAAAGAGACAAATAAAGGGAGACAAAAATATAATAATTAGAGGAGAATTTGCATACATATGGGTATGGTGCAAATTTGAACCTATTGGCACAACTGGCCATGGTCAAAACAGGGGACGGTGAACTTACAACAACAAATTAGAAACCTCCTAACACAAAAACTCCAAATTACCATACAAATTTGTCTCTTGGATGTCAACTATGGAAGGTCACCAATGAATTCTCATAAGAAAAAGAAAAGTGGAGAAAGGAAAAATAAACTCTAATTGTAGAGCACACTAAAGTGTTGGAGGGGAAAGACACTTAATTGAGTGGGATGGAGTTAGAATGGAAGATATAGTAGATAAGGCTGCCAAAATTGTCAGGTGCAGACCCCCAGCTAGACATATGCTCTTTTTCTCCAAGAAAATTCCTAAGTTTTCAATTTAGCAGGTTGATCAACAACAAACCAGTATCTATGAGTAGTAAGTTTGAATTTCTCCATGTTTTTGTTGATGCAACTCCTGATGAGCAAGACCAATTGTGTGAGTACTATCTACATAATTATGTGGTTTCAAAGGATGCACAGTGGAACCCCTTAATATTTTTAGGGGATTTACAAGTAAGAACTTTAGCATCCTATTTTAAAAATGAACAATTTAGAGTTGAACTAATGGCGAAATATACAGAAAGAGAAAAGTTAGTTACAATAGCAGTGAGAAAAAAGTCCAAAGATCCTAATGAGATAATAGATGATTGGTTACAACTCCTAAAACATAAGGGTGCAGGAAGAAAAATTATGAAGGTAAGGATACAAGACTATGATAGAATGAAGACATTGGCAGTTTAGTTAGTTCAAAATTGTTATAAACATGTACAAGAAAGGTGGAACAATTTGACTCTAGAGCTACAAAGGAACCTCGTTCAGTACATAATTTTCTATCTATGATTGAAAGAGTGAAAAGTTACATGGATATTGTTGTTTATCAAGCAACTAAATGGATACCACTCACATTCCAACCACCTATTCTCCTTTATCTAGTTCCACATTGGATAGGAGATAGGATGAAGGAATGCGAAGAGGTTGAGCTAACTAGAATGAAGAGACTTGTAGCTTATAGAGGTTTCTACCTGAAGCACATCAAAGTAGTAGATATTGTCATGGGCCTCAGGGAGATTACACTACATTACACTCTATAACCCTATTTTATTTTCCTTGAGGGCAAGCAAAAGTATAGTTTGGGGGAGTGATGAGTCTATTTAATAGTCCATTTCCTGATGTTTTTATGCATGCTTTCAAACATTATCAGACAATCTTTTTAGACATATTCCTATGCTATGCTATCTTTTTATGCTTATTATACAACCTTGGACATGAATTAGAGTAATGGAAATATAGTTATGATATAGTATCATTGCATGATTTATATGTGGATATGTGTGGAATGTGATTAGAATTTTGTGTTTAATCATGGTAGTTAGCTTTGTGTATGTGTTTTGTGGATTAACCTCTTACATCCCAAGAAGACACTATAGCCTACATCAACTGAAGTTGTAGCCCACAACAAAAGGTCTTGGACAACAAAACAGGGGAAGTGCTAAAACAAGCTAAGTGTAATAACTATTGTGTGGAGACACCTGATTGAGTTAGTTGTGCATCATTATGATAGTTAATAAGGTGCTTAAGAAGAATTATTTTATTGATAGTATTTAGGATAACTGATTATGTGTTTCACATGTAGATCTATTTGCGGAGTTTTAATTCTATTTGAACTCTTGTTTGTTTTCAGTTGCAGTTTGAATAATTCAAATCTTAATTACATAGTATGGTATCTAGGGAGTTGTAGTTAATGATTTCAGTTAAGAGTTGTGTTTAGAATAAACTCACCCATGCTTATGTATATCTAGTGGTTGAGTCTTTAGATAGTTAGTTGGTTAATCTCATACTGGTGGATTTTGTTATAAATTACTTCTTAGTTTTCGGTTGTAATCTACAAACATGTTGATTGTTCAAAAATGGTTTTCTTGAATACAATCTTTGAGCAAGATTTTATGTGATATTTTGGAATGTATCATGAATGAAGTTCAAGTTGATATGGTTGCATAGAATCTAAAGATTTAGATTTGGATTTAGTTAGGTGAAGACAACCACTTGAGTAGGCCACTCAAGGTAACTATTCTTCACTATATCTATATTTGTTTTATTTATGTTTGGTAGTTATTTTTGTTAATCATTACTTCATAATTTGCATGTAAGTTAGAATAGATTCTCATACTATGATTATCAATAATGATTATTCATATGCATGAATGTATTCAATTGACTTGTAGTACTCCGAAGGGTAGATTAGGTTTAGTCATTAGTTTTAAAATAGTTATAGTAATTATCTATTAGAAGTAGTTCAATTACAGATTATGTTGTAGGCACTCATAGCCATTAGTGTCAGTTTACTTCTTTCATTGTTATACGTTTCTATGATTTTCAAGAAAGTAGAATACCTTTAATAAGATAACTTATGTAACCTCAAGTCCTTAAAGGCACATATAGTGCAGTACCATCACAAGTCTACAAGCCCTAGTTGACAATTTAATGAAGTCTTTACAATGTTGAGTGGATTGTCTAGCTAGCCATTCCTCTGAATTTTGTGGTTTCTACTAATTTTATAAGACACTAGTTTAGACTCTACAACTAGCATTGATCACATGATTGGATTTTGTGAGGAGATGGATTCCCCTGTTGAAGTAGATGATGAAAAAGAATTGAGTGATGGTATTTGGACTTGAAATGTGGGGAAAGAGATCCCTAATGTTTTTTGTGTGAGTAAAACCTATGGGAATATTAATGGTGAAATTTCCATTGGGATTTCATTAGGAAAGAGATCACAAGGTGTAAAGATTGACTTTCAACCTCAATGGCGAGTCAATCAGACTTGGATCTTAGTCCTTGTAGGAAATATCTAAAACTAAATTGGAATGATTTGAAACACTCAAATTAAATGAGCAATAAGACCTCAAACATGAAATGAAAATTCTTGAAAATATAGAGACTATTATAGAACTTTGTAGACATATTTGAAAGAGGTCTAAACACATGTACCTATCACCAAAAGTTTGTTTTTGGGTCTACACAGGGACTCATTCATCCCTGGGTGAATGGGTATCAGTTAGGGCTTTCAAAATAAGTTTTAACAATCCTCTGAGGTTGGATCTTGGCTTTTGTTTGACACAAGTCCCACTGTTGGAATGATAAAAATAATGTCTGCAACCTAGTTTCCATGACTTGATAACAATGATGACAACTTCTGCAACAATGCAAAATTTCTCCTTTGAGATCTCTTCAATTCATCAATTTGTAATCTGCACATGCACAAAGAGGAAAGATTATTTTATTTGGTTGGGGGTTTGCCTTGGTCAAACCCAAAGTTTGGTAATTAAACCTTGATATGAAAATAATGACAAAGGAAGGAAATGATGAATGAACAATGCTCGTTACAACTCAACACCCTTTAATGGCTTCCCTTAGAAGATTGAAGTCAAACACATCTCTCCGAAGGACTGATCTTGCTTTGCTTGATTTATTAGAATACTATCAATAATGCATATTAGCCTTCACAAGATGACATGAACACACATGAACTTGGACATAATGTTAGGATCTTGATTGTTGCAACAAATGATTGATAAATTTTCTCTTGAATGCTCTTGATAATGATATTTGCTCAATAGGATCTCTTGATTATGTGACTTCATAAGTTTTAGATTTCAAATGATCAAATGACTCTATATTTATAGGTGTTTATCTAATTTCCCAAAAATTAGATTCTAAAAGCTAACAATTACAATTTGAATTTGGATCATTAAAAGATTGCTAAAAATATATTTAAAAATGGGTCCAAGCACTTAAAGGGAACCCATTCACCCATGGGTGAATTGGTCTTGGCCTATAATTCTAGGAAACTCATATTCCATGGCAATTAAAATATTAAATGCATTAATTAAATGTTGGTTTCCTTTTCAAAAAATGAGAAAAATAAGGCTTTGAAATGCATAATTTGGAAAATTAGAAGCTTAAATAAGTCCAATAAATAAAGGGACCTAAACATAGTGTGAAACTGGAAAGGTATACAATTTCCTACACTACAGGGCCATGTTTTTTGATGAAGCTTGCTCATGTGAAGGTAATGGAGTTGGCATAGTTTTGGTGTCTCCACATGGTGAGAGACATAATTTTTCTTTTAGATTGACTTTACAATGCACACATAATGTTGTTTAGTATGAAGCCCTATTAGTGGGGTTGAATATTGCTCATGAACATGGATTTAGGTGCATGAAGATCCATGGAGATTTTGAGCTTGTTGTACAAGTAAAGGGTGCATATGCAATCAAGGAGAACAAACTCAAAATGTAGATGAATGTTATTTTGGACACCATGGAGTTTTATGAAACCATTGGAATTGAATGGATATATAGAAGTGAGAATGTTGAGGTTGTTGATCTTGCCATTGCAACATCAAGACATGATTTAAATGAGAATTTTTCTTTGTTGCAACAAAGTATTAAATTTTGGTGAGGCCTACCATACCAGATAATATTTACAACTATCAAGTATTTGATGATAACTAGCATGTTTACAATTTTCTAAATACTATGGATGAGTTTAATAGTCAACTCATCAATTGAAAATCAATGATTGAGATTGAAAATGGAAAGGAAACAATGCTTGGGAATGAGATAGTGCAACTCAAAAAAAACATTATTCCCAAGGGATTGGTTGTATTAGAGAAAATGTTTGATTGTGAAGATTGTTACAAGAAAAATATCAAGTCAACTCATGAAGATGACATTGAAGGAATAAATTTGGGTATAAATGAAAATCCTAAGATGGTTTACATTGGTAAGAGGCTTAAACCCCATAAAAAGAAAATGTTAATATCTTTGTCACATAAATTTATGAAGTGATTTGCATGGTCATATGATGAGTTAAAGGCATATAGGGAGGATTTGTTTTAGTATACTATCCATCTCCAGCCTGATGCAAAACCATTTAGGAAAAAGCAAAGGATAATCAGTCCTACATTGGCTACCCATATGCAAAAAGAGTCAATGAAGACAAAAGAAGTTGGAATCATTAAGGCTATAATTTTTTTTGAATGGGTGTCAAACCTTGTTCAAGTAAGAAATAAGAATAGGGAAATAAGGTTATGTGTTGATTTCAAGAATCTCAACCTTAAGTCACTCAAAGACAATTACCCTCTTCCTAGCATCGATCACTTGCTGTAACAAGTAATTGGATCAAAATTGATGTCTATGATGGATGATTTTTCAAGTTACAACCAAATGGTTGTAAAAGAATCAGAGCAACACAAGATGACATTCACTACTCCGTGGGGCAATTATGTGTATTTGAGGATGTCATTTGGTTTGAGGAATACAGACTCAACATTTTCAAAATTAATGGACATGGATTTTGTTGGTCTTATTAATTAGATAACGGTGGCATACCAAGATGACCTGACTAAATTTTCAAATGAGAGAGGTGAGCATTACAAACACCTCAAATTGATTTTTAAAATATGTCTAGAGTTTGGGATTTCTTTAAATTGCCAAAAATGTAAGTTTAGTGTTGAGGAGGGTAAACTGTTAGGACACATTGTGTCAAAGGACGAGGTAAGGATAGGCCCCAAAATAGTTAAGGATCCCTCAACCCAAATATGTGAAACATATTTAGTCCTACGGGTAGATTAATTTTGTTGGGAGGTTTATCCCTAACTTTGTTGAGAAGACCAAAGCCATATCACATATGCTCAAGAAGGGATAACCAATAGAATAGAGTGTAGAACTAGCCAAAGCATTCAAAGACATCAAAAAAGAAATTTTTGAGGCCCTTGTATTGGTAAGTCTAAATTAATCTAAGCCTATCTAGTCATTTTGTTTTACTTTTTTTTATACAATTGTTGTTGTGTTGTTACAAAAGAACATAGATGGATATGAGAAACCTCTATCAAATTATTTAGAAAATCATTAAAAGAATCTAAACTAATGTGTTCAATAATGGAAAAGCATTCCTATGCTTTAGTTAGGGTTGTAAATAATTTTAGATCATGCCTAGTGTTGATGTGTGTTTTAGCACTTTCTCAACATAGGTAGTGCATAGGTGCACTACCTCTCTTGAAAGAAAATCTCCAACAACAAGTTGTTGAAAATCACCCCAAGGTCTCTCAAGTGTTAGGTCTTGACAGTGCTTGGAATAGCTCAGTTGATTCATGTGATTTGCTGGAATCATAAGGCGGACTTACATATGAGTTACAAAGTGTGGGAAGTTGGGTCTGCAAATGGAGTTCTTAGGATGTAGAAATTGTTGCTTAGCTGCTGTAGGTTCAAAACAATAGTCTAGATCTCACAACTCAACTTTAAATTTGGCTTTACAATGTGCAATGAAACTTAACATAGGTTATTATTAAAAAAAAGGAAAAAGGGCAAGGAAGAGAGGAAGTTCCTAGACCTGAAACTATGAATGAACAATGATCATGGAGGGTACTATAATAGACAAACTCCCTAAACTAGATTTTGCTTGGCCAAGAGGAACCTACAGTTACACAAAACTAGTGCAATCTTCTGAGGACTGCAATTTCCTTGTTGCATACACACACATCATGAGCATGCAGATTGAACTAAGTTGCAGCAATAGAGTAAGGAAGCTCAGATTAGCTTCACAAAGTGATTCATCGTCAACAAACCACAAAAAGAATGAGCTAGAAATTCATCAAATACAGTAACATCAAACACCATCATCACTTCCATTCAAGAAACTAACAACTAAACTAATAGGGAAGTAAAACCATGCACACATAATGAGAAAACTCAAAAGGAACACCCATAGATCATGCAATGTTGCTTTCTATTATTGTAGAATGTTTTTAGATTAGCTCTCCAACCATTTACAAATGAGGGGGAGACCCCTATTTATAGTTTTCCAAAACCCAAATGAATGGCTAGGATTGAATTACATTGTGTGGCTCAGATTTGATTACATTAGGGTTTCACCTACCCCCCATTATCCAACAATTTAAAATACAATTTTGTCCTCATTCTTATTTTGTCTCATAATGCCCTAGTGTTGTAGTAGTTTGTCATTTAGCAGATTTCCCTTTTCATTGTAGCTGAAACTACCTAAAGGCTGCCCCTCCTACTTTGATGGATTTGCAACATTTCTTAGCCCATTGAGTGCATCTCGCTTGAGGATTGCGAAATAGATTAATTGTCCATGACTTGATAGGACAGCCCTGGACAGATCGTGATTGTTTGATAAGAGGCAAAACAATTCCTTTCAATTCTGATTTTGGTGAACAACTTTTGTTTTCTCAATTCTAGCCCCTTTGACACAAGTTGTTTGAGTCCTCACTCTTACAGAAGTTGGTCTTCCATTGGCATACATTCACAAGCAAGCAAATTCTTTGCCTTGGTATCTTCGAACTTCTATTTACAATAATATCCTCTGTCATCATCTATTTGATAGGTCCTTAAGGATGAATGCCCACATGTCGGTTACCTTGATAACACCTAATTAATTATCCTGCACAAAAGATTAAATTCATCAGTTTTATTAAATAGTAACAAATGTTATCATTAATAAAAGCCTTTTGAGCTCCCTTGAATGTGATCTTGAAATGCACCCCCTCCTTTCTTTAAACCCCTAAAGCCGACCTTGATTATGACCTGCAAAGAATCCTACAGATCACCTTGAACATGTATTCCATGGGGACTTAATCTATTTATGATATGGTTAACATGTATTTGCTAAAGTCTTAACTTTGAGTATCGTTCTAAATCTTTGGATTCTTTATTCAGGTTTCATCACACTATCAACGAATGAACCCCTCTCAGCCAAATTATGAACGCACAGGAACCTTATGTAGGTACGTTATAGAGGATAACCATCTAGATGGCAACGGAGGTGACGTCCCTCGTAGTGGGCCAATCAACCCACATTACTCCACCGCCATCTACAACCTTCAGAGATGAATGAGAATATCCCAATAGAAGAACAACTATGAGGACAACGGGCTCCATAGGAGAGGAAGCCGTAGGAGATGACAATGCGGGCGACCGCATCGACAATGTCGTTCAAAATGGTGAAATAGAGGAAGCATTCTACATGATTTCTTCCGCAAAACCAAGATCTTTTTTCCTTTGTCGACCAACTCATCCCCCCGGCTCCCACAACGTTTATTCACTCAATTCCCTTGTTCGTGGTAACTTCCATGCCATCGAACTATATTTGCAAGCTTTCTCTTCCATTTGTTCGCAAGTTACCAGCTCCTCTGCAATCAACAATTTTGCTGACTATTCTTATGATATTCTCATGACTTAGTGACTCAGGCCTTGTTTGATTTCGTTTGATGCGCATCACTCAACAACGTAACTTAGCAGCTCACATCCTTGAATCATGGTTGCTCCAAGAGGAGCTGTTTATTACGAACATCTTTGCTTGAGCTCAAGAAGGTTGTTTGGGTGACAGGGCAATTAGAATTCAAATACCAAGTTGCCAGCACCTTAGCTGAAGCACCAAGTAGCAGCTCTGACAACATAAAGGTCCACGAGCAATAGCTTACAAATGCCAGGTCTCCCCCGCGATGACAAGCATTCATGAACATCCTTTGCTACAATCACCTCTCCCATATTGGCATATGCGGGATTGTGGAAAACGGGAGGGGGTGGGCCGAGTAATACAAGCATGCACACATAACCGAGAAGACATCCTCCACAAATGGATAGCCTGCATACGAAATTTCTACTGGGGAGTCCACATGCTAAAAGGTTCGGGAAGCAACCAAGCAACGACCGCTGTAGAAAACTGTGGCAAGTTTCCATCCTTCCCCCAAGCGGAGTCTGCATACAAGATTGACGTTAGAAGGGTGCGGGACTAGATAGTCAGGTGGAAATTAACAAAACATTGTAGAGGAAATGCTATTTAAAACGACGGACGAGAGGCACCCTTCCATCCTAACACACCTGCATGCAGCCTGCGATCACTCGTATTTAGTGTTTTCTTATTTGGCAATCTTGTTGTGATCATTTTAGATGCTTCATTTCATCCCAATCCTCAAATTGTTGTTCGCTTTCATTCAGAAGATATAATCAGACTCATGATGTAGGTGGACCAAGTCAATTGGACGACGTGGGAAAAGGCAACGAGAATATCGTTAGTGGGAGTTGTGAGGGATGGTGTCACCCTGGCGGAAGTTCCAATGGAACTGCCCAATGGAAAACCAAAGTTTAGGCTCCACCTTAGCCATGGGTGTAGGGAGCAGGTATCGGGCGGACCCGGAGCAAATGTCGTCGATGTCAGCGGACGGGGACCTCATAGCGTTTGAGCCAGGAGAACCCGCCAACATTGAAAAATAAACTTTAGGGAGTGAGCCCCACCATAACGCATTCGTCCTTCCAATCATCATACAACGTCCCCTTGTTTCCCCCCTTCCTTACAACATTAGCAGGACATAACAGAGATGTCGCCGATTGGTAGCGCAAGAAGTAGAGCCCATAATGAAAATTTTTGCAAGGTGGTCATGCAGGAGAAAGCTTGTGGGGAGCTATGAGGAAATTACCATTGTGAAAATGGTGTTGGGCTAAGGGAAGCCCGTGATATATATTCCCCGTGAAACATACATTGCCACTCCATTAACTTCGAGCGTTTGGTGCTTTGGCCCTTTGCGCTTGATCATCTATGTGTCTCTAAGGTAATCGAAGTAAAGTTAAGAATCCCATAGCTTTCCCATTTGACAAGATTCGTTCATCTGGATATTCAAATCCATCTTGCTACTATTGTGCCGCACTTTACTTATGACTTCGCCAAACTTCATGTGCATTACAGGATTTTTCAGAATATCGCCCCTAGCAACCCGCCACCCCGGATCATGGTCTTCGCCCTTCTTATTAAATTCACTCACGACTACTTGGGAGTCGATCCATGACCTATTAAACATCTGAACATAGAGCCTTGGGAGGGTGATTCTGTGGAGGTGAGGCAGATGACCACCGCTTGGTGGCAAGATGAACTGTGGGTTCTGCGTTATGTATAGCTTTCTCTACCACTACCTGCTGTTAGGAGTAGGATAAAACATCTTCCTATTACTTCTAAATCCTCAAAATACCATTTCATTACTATCGTTTGAATGCAAATAACTTCATGCTTTCGAAATCCAACTATGAATTTGCATGGTGGTTAGTTTAATGTATATCAACTATCGACCTGAGAAGCACGCATAATGAGCCTGACACAGAGATACTACGGAGGCCAAGGGGCGAATAGATGGTGTCACTCACAAATACCTTTGCCATCCTTTGATCGAATTTCAAGCCAAATCAACGCGACCTTCGCATGTTTTGCGGGCAATAAGGTTTGGGACAGTGCCTAAAGAATGTCATAGCGATGACAACACGGACAACGAGCTTCGCCTAATGGAAGTTCGACGACAGTCGAGAGGCGTGCAGAGTCCGCAACGAAGAGGGATGTTGTTTGAACGACCACGTAGGTCTTGGGTTTTGTATGGAGAACCACAGTTAGGCAAAGAGAGGCGGGACGACGTTAGAGGTAGGCCATTGGAAATGACAAAATCTGGGCGGAAGTCCGCCAAGCGGATCCCACGCGAAGAACAACCGTTTGTATCAATTTTGAATGTTATCCTTTGTAAAGTGCAGATATTTAATGTGCGGTGCCATTCTTCGATAATCACTCATAGTTTAAAATTTCTCGCTTATGATCACTACCTGGTCATCTTGAAATTGTACTTAGGTGGAAGGACAGAAGGGGGTTAGAAGCAATCATGTCGCTTGTGAAGAAGTCATTAGGATAGACTGTCCATGCAACCTTCAAGTGATGGACAACATTGGAGGACTGCGGGTCCACAAAGCAGGGAAGCAACAGAGCTTTTTCGTTATGAAATGACGTTAGGGTAATGGCCTTTCAGAGGAGCCGACCCACAAGGGCGAACCCGCCGACGAGCACGAACTTTATAGTTTACCGCAATCTTGTGATTTCATTTTGAGAAAGCAATGCATGCGGGTCCCACCTGATAGGATGATGTGAAGGCTTGACTGTTGTGAAAAAGGTGAAATGGGAATAGAGCCCCGGCTAGAGCAACCCGTGAAGATGGGTCCGCAAAGCATGAAGGACGCAACGACTATAGTGAATGTAGGGTCTGCAGGCTGGGCGGACGTCGGGACTTGGCTGTAGGCAAACGACAAAGTGCAGCGACGAATGACAAAGGGTAACCCACAAACGCAGGTCTGCCAAGGTTAATGGACGCTGAGTGAAAAAGTAAATGGAAGACCCCTAGGACCTAGCCCACGAGGGGCAAATGACATAGTGAAACTTAGTTGGGTGAGCTTGGCCAATATGAAATTGATCATTTTTAGGCTTAGGGCCAACTTGGGCATGGAAATAGAGGCATGCAAAATGAGACGAGGTCAAAACAACCCAACCTGAGCAAAAGAGGGGGTCCCCGCCCATGGCGGGGCATGTGTGCAAAACATGCACAACACCTAGCAGGAGTAAAAATGATTGCATATGTGCCACACCCATTTTTGAAAGATATTTCCATGTAGCAAGAAGTATCAAGTGAGAGTTATAGGTGGGTAAATAAAATTTAAGAATATGATATGGATATTCAAACCACTAAGCTTGTAAGGGGTCAAGGTTTGGCCAAGTTGATGGCTAATTATAATTTGGAAGCAACTTAAGTAAATGAGGTAAGTGATGGTGTTGCTATTGAGTGTGATTTTGGTGATGATCCATGGTGTAATATTGTCTTTTATTTAATAAATATGAATTTCCCACCTTCTATGTATGATACACAAAGAATAAACCTTAAGTGACAGTCACAAAGATATATGTTGACCCAAGACAAGCTAATATGGAGGAATCACAAAGGATTTTTGCTCAAATTCTTGAACAACAAGCAAGTTGATGAAGTGATGAGAGAGTGTCACCATGGTGTATGTGGTGGACACTTTAAGGCCAAGACCATTAAACAGAATATTGAGAGCTAGATTTTGGTGGCAAAATTTGTTCAAGGATTTTGCAAAAATGATCAAAAAATGTGATGCTTTCCAAATATTTTTAAGTTAAATTTTGTTGGTTTTATTCCTTTATTACCTTCATTTGTTTAGGCACCCTTTTAGCAATGGGGCATTTAATTCAT
The DNA here is from genome assembly GCA_007258455.2 of Sequoia sempervirens. NCBI lineage: Eukaryota > Viridiplantae > Streptophyta > Pinopsida > Cupressales > Cupressaceae > Sequoia > Sequoia sempervirens. The sequence goes on along the minus strand of VDFB02151732.1, from coordinate 2,964 downwards.
TGGGGAAATACAAGAAAAATCTAACAATGCATTTAAGTGGATTTTAGTATCCATGGACTATTTCACTAAGTGATTTGAGGTTGTTCCAAAACATAATGTTGCATCCAATGTGGTAATAGAATTTATAATTAGCAACATCATAACCAAGTTTTGGGTTCCAAACAAAATTATTGTTGATAATGTTATATGTTTTAGGTCAAAGGATATACAAGATATTCTAGTAGGTTTGGTTTTTACTTGGTATATTCTTCCCATTATCATCCAAAGAGTAATGGACAAGCTGAGTACAACAATGAGGGTTTGATGAAGGTCATCAAAAGAACTTTAGATTACAATAAAATGAGATAGGATGAAAAGCTTAAGTTTTCTATTTGGGTCAATAGAGTTATAGTAAAGCAAGCTATTGGGTGTATCCCACTTGAGTTAGTTTATGGACAGGAGGCAAATATGCCTATCAATTTGAGGCTACCACTATATCAGCTATTGTAGGATGTTGGTAAAGATAATTGTGATGCTATGTCACATAGGGTTATGGCCTTAGCTAAGTTGGATGAACTATGAGGAACATCCTATGACAAAAATATCCACCATAGTAAAATCATGAAGTATTTTCATGATATGAAGGTTTCACCATGGTAATTTCAAATTGGTGATTTAGTTGTTTTGTGGAACTCCAAGTTTGAAGATAAGGGCAAGCATGGAAAATTCAATCTCTTGTGGCTTGATCCTTATAGGGTAGTTGAGAGGTATGAACTCACTGTGTATCGTCTCATGGATCTTGAGGGCGAATTGATGGAGTTGCTTATGCATGGATAACACCTAAAGCATTACTTTTCATAGGTGATGTATTTCAATAACTTTTGATTGGTGAGTCAATGATAAATATATTATAAATTGGTTATGTCATCGAGTTGTCTTGTTTTCTTTTGGGTCAAGATGGTGTTTGTAATTTTGAATTTTTTGAGGTTTACCCGAAGATTCTAAATTATTTTTGTGCCTCTAAGAGGCACATGTCCCCAACTAGATCCACAATTGAGACTCAAATCTATTTTCCTTTTTTCTTGAGTCCCTTCCCTTTTTCATGCCTTGACCATTTACCCAAATTATAGTTGATTGGAGATAGCTTGTATTAGGTGTTGTTTTCCTTTGGAAAATGTTATACTTTATGTTTTTTAGTCTTTTTCTCAATCTGTTTAATTTTTGTAACCTTTTCGGCCAAGTCTTGGGTAGACGAACCTTTTCGGTATGTTTGCAAGTTCTTGAACCCGTTGACCCCCCAAAATACTAATTTTGTTTTGTTTATAATCTTTGTCCCTCTAGCCTTCCCTTTTTAGCATTTTTTGTAGTTTGTAAACTTGTGTGTACGCCAACTAACTTGTTTTTTAAAATTGTCTTTGTTGAAAGTCGATAAGACCTGTTGTTTTGGAAATTTCGCTAGTTGGCAAACCTACCAATTCATTGAAAATAGCTTGTGACAAACTCTGAAGTTTTGAAAATTTTCTAATGAAGAGGTAACAAAAGAAAGATTGATAGTTTTGTGGTTTTCCTAATCATCGACTTGTTGATAAGAGGCTTAGTTTTGAATTTTTTCTAAGGCATGGGAGGAAGAAAAGAATGAAGATAAGGAAATGGAGAAGTAATTTTTTTGGTGGTTTACTTGGTTCACCGACTAAGTGGTTCATGGTGGTGAATTTTTTCCAAAGAAGGATTAATAAAGAACAAAGATAAAAAATAAGTTTTTGATAGGTTCACCAATATGTGAACCTACGAATTACTCGAGAATAAGATTTTCCAATGGTCAATTGGGTACCACGTGGCAATTTTTCTATTAAGGTACATTTTCATTTTGCAACACAATTTCTATTTTTGGGGTGGAGAGCTTGTTTCTAGCAATCTCACTTGTTGACGTCACTCTATTTTCCCACCTACCTGCATTATCAATGCCACTCTACCAACCACCATAAGTAATTGTTGAGGCCATTTTTTGATATGGCGTGTCCATTTTTGAGGGATTTGATCCTTCAAATAGATTTTGATGCAACTACAAAAACCCATTTTATGGTTTTCCCCTATCACCTTATCTTATGGGAAATTTGGTAATCATTTGGATCATTGGAGAATACATGGAGAGTAGAGAGCTACATGTGCATGTTTAGAAGGTACCAAGTGAAGTATCAAGTGTAGATCAATGATCAAAGTATAGGGAATGTGTTAGACTAAAAAATATATATTATAAACATCATTTTAATATTCATTTCTCCATTAGTATGTATTCAAACTCATGGAATGTATCAATTTTGATGTATTTTCTTCAACATATTTGATTTTGTGAATGTAACCTCCATTAGAGGAGCTTGACAAGGCTTTAATTTCATTACAATTATTATGGTGACTCTTTTACATGTTTGAATATGAGTTTGAGTAATATATAGATGTATAACTAAGTAGATGAAGTTAAAATTGATGTATATTGATGCTTTAGGAAACAAATCACTTGTAATTTTTCATCTTTCCTTTGTTGTTTCTTCTCATTCACTTTGAATCTGTGACCCTAGAATAGGCATTTATCTCTTGTATGTATCTAATCATCCATCATAAACAAGAAACTATAAAATTATTTTCATTCTGATTATAATCAGTGAGTTCATGATTTCATTACTTTCAAGGAGTATAGAGAAATATTTTTAGAGAAACATGGAATTTACCCCATATTACACACAAATGTCCAAGATGTCTTATCAACTATATAAGGGTTAAAGATAGATAGTCTTTTTACTCCAGTGATTATTTTTTGGGGCTAACCGAACAGGTTGGGTTTGGCTATCATTATTATCATTGTTTATCTTGAGTGATTTTAGTGCCTATTTAGGTATATCATTAGGAATACCCTCTCGAGTTTAAGTTGAGCTCAAAGTGTAGAAGATAAAACCCAATCTTGTTGAGTTAGCTTAGAATTCTCCATAG
>VDFB02151731.1:0-35535 GCA_007258455.2 Sequoia sempervirens | reverse complement strand
GGATTGCACATACGCCAGCACTTGAAGACTTCTGGGCAAATTGTGAAGATGAATTTGAAGTTCGTCGTCGTCACTATTGTAGACTTACTGTTGGACAGCTCTCTGATTATTTGTCGGAGGATGTTGATGGTTTGTCGGATGATGATGGAGAAGTTCTTCTCAATTCTTATGTTAAAGACCAAGTTGCTAGGCAGCCACTTCGCTCACCTGATTGGTATGCTAAAGAGAATACTTCTATTGAAGAGGTTTCCAGATCAGTGATCAAGATTAGTAAGTTATTCTTGGAGAGCAAGCGAACACGAAAGTCAGTTCCTGTAGCAGAGCCGCCAAAGGATTTCTCGTCATTGCCTTCTACTTCTAGAGCAAAACCCAGAGTTAAAGCCATTATCATACCTCCGGAAGGAGTTAGACTCAGTGGAAACACAGGGAAAAGGGCTACTGGTAAAAGGAAGCAGAAACAAATTGAGAGTGCTCCTGAAGTTCCAACAGAGACAGTTATCCAGACTGAGCCTCACGTTTCACTTCCTAGTTCACCTCACGTTCCGCCTATTGATATAGATTCTGAGCCCGAGCCACAAATTCAAGCAGGATCGGAGACGACTGAAACACCACAGGTTGATACATCAGGGACAGTCTCTCCGCGAATTGAAAATATTGTTCAGTCTTGTTGGCTCGAGAAGTCTTTGGGAAGACAAAGGCGTGAACCGTCATACAATCTTGATTTATCTGAGTTTGGTGAGCCCTATCAGAGGAGATCAAACAAGAAGATAAAGAAGCAAGTGCATATCGAAAAGACCCCTGAATCAGAGATTGTGATAGAAGTTGCAGTGCCTCCAGAAGGTAAAAGCTTGGATGAGGTCGAAGTGGGTGATTTTACATTCACTAAGGCAAATCTTGGCAGGACCACACGAGAGACAGATGTATCTCTTCTGAAGATTGTTACCAATAATCTTGAAGAGCGTATCACGAAGGATGGAGAAGATAAGGCTTTACTCAAAACTGAAATTAGTCAACTTCGTCAATACATTTCTGATCTTGTTCATGGGAATCCAAATAGAGCACCTGTTCTAACTCAACACACACCTGCAGAGAAACAAAAATTGGATCAGTTAGTCAGCCATGGCAGACTTTGGATGATTGGATTGACAGTTTAGTTGCTGCTGGTAAAACTCTTCTTGCAGATTTGTATCAGTTGAGGAGTGAGGCACACAAACTCCGTCAGGGTATTCAGTTACTAGATATTGCAGTTGCAGAGAGCTTGGCAAAGGATCGCGTTCTTGTATCTCAGTTATCAGTTGCATGCGATGCTTTGGAGGAGATCGAAGATCAAGAGAAAGTCTTCACTTGGAAAGAGCAGCACCTTCTCAGAACAGAAATATGTGAGAAAATCTCTTCCAAGTTATTTTCACTGAAGGATGACGAAGTTGGAGTGCTTGCACTTGTCAGTGGCTTCGTTGTTCAGATCCCGTGTCATTATCTTCTCGAAGATGGCACGTATGTTGAGTTGGAAAAAGTTCAAGTGGAATTCGAGAAGCTGATTTTTGACAGCCTTGAAGGTGAACCTAGGGCGCCAAAATTAGAAAATGTTTCAGTAATTGCAGCCAGTTTGAGAAAGGCGACTGAAGAATGCAAAGATGGTGTGCACACAATTACTGAAAGTGGCAGAGAACTAAAGAAGCAGACTGTTATTTTTAGCAGCATCAAAGTGCCAGATGACAGGGAGATCGATGAGTTCTTGGTCGAAGTGTTAGACCGAGTTGACATGGAGTGATCTGTCAGTTACAACGTGCAGTTAATTTCTAGGGTTGAGTCCTGAGCAGCAGTTAACTTGACTTCCAGTCTTCAGTTCACTTGCTGACTTAACACATGCTTATCTCATCCTCGGAGTTATCAACACAGGTGTTAGGGTTAGGGTTTCCAGTTAACTGAAGGTAGTGGCCAGTTAACTTTGCTTTAAATAAGGACGTGCATGCTTGCACATTGTCCAATTAGGTTATTTGTACCAGTTAAACTGATGGTAGTTGCCAGTTAACTGTATAGTTTACTTCATTAGGGTTAGGGCGCATGACTTGCATGCATTGCAAGAACTGTAGTGAACTCAAGGTGATTTTAGGGTTACCTACACCTTGATGTATATAAATAAGAGCTTTTGCTCATTTGTAAATAACTTTTGCTTGAGAGAGAAATATATGCTGCGCCTACCTTGCCCTCAATATTGCTCTTTATGGTATTTGTTCATGTGTCTTCATTATTGCAATTGATTGTTATGCCACATAGGGTTTCGAAAGATTGTAATGCTGGATTCTTCCATAGTTTAGAGAAATCTGTTTTGTGAATCTTTTATTGTTATGATCGAACGTTATGCCACACAGGGTTTCGTAAGATTGTCATGATAAAACCGTTTTGTGAAGTGTTTACTATGCTGATCGAGTGTTATGCCACACAGGGTTTCATAAAGTTTTCATGGTGAATCTTCTCTTAGATTAGGAAAATCTGTTTTGTGAATCTTTTATCATTACGATTGAGTGTTATGCCACATAGGGTTTCATAGAGATTTTAATGATAAAAGCTGTTTGTGAGTCTTTACTATGCTGATTGAGTGTTATGCCACATAGGGTTTCATAAGATTATCATAGCAAATTCTCAAATCTGTTTTGTGCTTAATAAACTTGTTCAGATTGAGATGATAGTTGCGCCACCTTGCCTTCAAGTAGAGAATCTGAATGCGTTTATCGTCTGATAGTCATAACCTTGCTCCGTTTCCTCTTGCTCTGTTTTCCTGGGGAGATTGGATAGATATAAGTTGTAGTTTAGTTGATTTGCGAAACCAGAGAAAACTCAGCTGCAACGTGTAAGTTCTTTCAAGAAAGCCTTGTGCCTCTAGCAGCTGAAACAAAAAGACAGGACATAGTTTTAGCTTATTTTCCTTTGCAAGTACATTTGTCAAAGCATAACGAGGGAGCTTCCCCTCCATAATTTGAAGAGCACTCATTGCGTAGTGTGCATAGGCTGTTCATAACAACTTCTACTCCAGAGGTGTTAGTTGTTACGCCAACAGTTCTTTCTGGCGCCCACCGTGGGGCACGAGGCCTTGAAATAACTTCATACATGTCACGGATATGACTATCTGGCGTCCTACTGCTCCAGTTCAACAACCAGCACTAAGTCCGCCTGTTATTCAGCCGAATTTAGCATTCATCGAAGCAGAACAGTCAGATATCATCAGTAGCTTGCGCACGTTTATTTTTGAAAATCATACATCTACATCTCAGTGGAGAAACGCAGCTACTACTCTGGATAAAGAAGAAGAAAAAGAAGATCTTGCAGCAGGTAGACTAGTTTTGCCACCTCCCGCGTGGGATTAAGCATCCTGGCTTATCAAGTTTACATTAGAAGGAGAAGAAATCCTCCTATACAGCCAGATCCTGTTTTTGAAGAAGCTCCTGATCAGTTTACTGAGTCAGAAATCTTAGAAGAAGAATCTCCCACTCCAATTGCAGAGATGGGTGATCGTGTTATTAACAACAACAACAATGGTGAAGATCACAACGGTCGTAATGCAAGAAACGCAAGACGTCCAGTCCCCTTGCCTTGGGGCGACAATATTGGACCGTTGGCTTTGCCAGGACATCATGAATTGCCCAAAGGATCACGCAAGTTTTTCCCGAGATTTCATGGCGATGGTTCAAAACATCCAGATGAACATTTATCAGCATTCACAGCGGCTTGTTCCGTTTTGCATGTTGGACATGAGGACATCGCCGTTCGTCTTTTCGTGGAGACTCTTGAAAACAACGCAGCAGATTGGTTCAATAATCTTGAGCCAGGAATTATCACCAGTTGGGCTGTCATGAGCGAGAAGTTTTTGGCAAGATTCAAGCCTGCCGAAGACAATCACAGATTATTTGCACAACTCTCAAATTCGAAGATGGAAAAGCATGAACCGATGAGAGAATTCGTGGCAAGGTTTAATCGCCTTGTTACACGCCTTTCTCACACTTTGAATCCATCTGATGAGATTTTGATGAGTTCTTTCATCAACGCATTGCCGTCAGAAATTGCCTTTTTCTTGAAGATAGCCGAAGAAGATGATTTAACACGCCTTCAGGAAGAAGCAATCAAGCTTGAAGATACTATGATTACAACCGGCAAGATGAAAGATGATTCGATCAGGCCGCTCGTGCAAGCGTCGGCCGATCCGTTGCTACAGAAGGTAGCAAACGAGGTGACGATACTAAAACGGCAGTCACCACCTCAAGGGCAACCAGCCTTGCCCTCACCACCTTTTCAATCACAACCAGCATATCAGCCGAGAAGGAATAACTTTCAGCCGTACAATAATTTCAAGTCAAAGTTTCCGCAAGGACAACCGAGACAAAATAATGAAGCTGAAAAGGCTACGGTCTTTTGCACATTCCATGATTCAGCAGAGCATACCGGCGCTACTTGTCCGGAAAATCAAAGAATGAATCAGCTCATGGGATTTGCCGATTCTGCTCCTAGTTCAGATTTCATACCTACCAGTTCAAATGTCGTCTCTTCACAGCCAGACGAGTTTGATGGCGACTCCGCAACGGGATATTTTGATCGAGAACCCGTTAATGAAGAAGAAGAATCCCGTCGTTTTTCTCTTGCAGTGAATCATGAGAATATCACCTCACCTGTGTTCACACGTGCTCAACATTTCAAAGCACAGAAGGAGGAAGAGGAAAAGCGGAATTTGAATACAAAAGCAAAGGAAGTAGTCTCTACTTCAAATCAAAAACCTTCACAAGAAAATATCTTGCCAGCGGCTTTAGATACGTCTTCAGCAAGCTTTGACATCGTTTCTTCCATGATGAAGACGAAGGTACAGATATCTCAACTGGAGTATTTACAAGATCATCCAGAGCAGTTGGATAGGATCTTGAACGTTCTTAAGAAGAAGAATGTTGTTCAGCCGACATTGTTACAATCCTCAGTTCCTGCAGAAGAGAAGCCGAGGCCGTTTTATATATCTCTATATATAGGAGGTTTCAAGCTGAGCAATTGCATAATTGACAGTGGAGCTTCGGACAACGTAATGCCCTTACAAATTATGAATGCGTTGGGACTTTCGTGCACCCCGACTCAGGAAAAGTGTTATTCACTTGAGTCTAAACCGGTGCCGTTAGTTGGTCAACTTAAAGATGCGCAAGTGAGGCTAGCGTCATGTCCAGAGAAGAAAATTATGATGACTATCCTTGTAGCTGATATTCCTACCAGTTACGGGATGTTACTTAGTAGAAGTTTTTGCAAGGATCTTGGAGGAGAAATACAGATGGATTGGTCGTTCGCGACAATCCCATTGAAGAAAGGTACTTTTAAATTAGAACCGGAAACCAAATCAAAGTTTACAGTGGTTAAGTCCCAGGACCCACATGCTCAAGTGTTGTATCAAGATACGGGTCCAGGCACATACGCTATGGTGTCTGAAGTGACAGATGATTGTCAAAATTTTGCACTTTCCACCGAATTATCAAATGAAGAATCGGAGATGTGGACGATGCAGTTTGATGGCAGTTGTTCGACTTCAGGTTCCGGAGCGGGAGTAGTGATTATCTCTCCCGAAGGTCGTTTATATCCTTTTGCATATAGGTTGCAATTTGATTGCACTAATAATACTGCAGAATATGAGGCGCTTTTGTTAGGTCTCAAAAACGCGAAGGATATGGGGATCAAGCTGCTTCAAGTTGAAGGAGATGCAGAGCTGATCGTAAAGCAGGTCAGAGATCAATTTCACGTTAGAAAGAATCGTCTCCAAAACTACAGGCAGAGAGTATGGAATGCAATCGATTGGTTCGATGCATTTAATATCAAATACATTTCAAGAATGAACAATAGCAAAGCTGATGCGCTTGCAGTTTCAGCCGCTCTTTTTATGCCTAACTCTGATTTTCGTCAGAATTCATTTGCTATTGAGCTCATTTATAGACCAGCTGTTCCTGATAATTCAGACAACTGGCAAGTCTTCAGTGATGATGAAGATATTAAAGAATTTCTCGTCATGGGAGACAACTACAAAGAATTGTTCTTTGAAGGGAGTTTTACTCCTCACAGAGAGTCAATTACTGAAGAATCTGAGGTTATAGAATCTGGAATCATACAATTGAAAGGAAATCAGATTCCTAAAGGTTTTGTATCCTTGGAGGATATTTTTGACAGGCATGATCGTTACATCCAAGATCAGAAGAGGTCAGGGGTGAATACTTCATCAGAATATAGTCAAGTCAACATAGGTACTGAGGACAAGCCTCGGCTTGTGAATTTGGGAAAATGTTGTACTTCCGAAGAAACTGAGAGGTTTATCGCCTTGTTCAAGCAGTACAAGGATGTTTTTGCCTGGTCATATGAAGATTTAAAGGTCTTCACACCCATTGAATTGTCTCACACAATTCCGCTGAAGTCTGAAGTGAAGCCTTTCAGGCAGAAACAAAGACATTACAATCCGCGAATTCAAGATACTATCTATGCGGAAATTCAGAAAATGGTGGACTCCAGAATAATTTTTCCTATTCATCATTCCACTTGGGTGTCAAATATTGTTCCTGTGCGCAAAAAGAATGGAGAAATCAGAATTTGCGTTGATTTCAGGAACTTGAATCAATCGTCCTTGAAGGACAATTATCCCTTACCAATCATGGAGCATACATTGCAGACAGTTACCGGATCGGAAATGCTATCACTTCTTGATGGTTTTTCCGGTTACAATCAGATTGCAGTGGCTGAGGAGGATCAAATCAAAACAGCTTTCACCACGCCGTGGGGAACATTTGCTTATGAGAGGATGCCTTTCGGCCTTATCAACGCCGGTGCTACTTTTCAAAGAGCCATGGATTTAGCGTTTGGGGATCTTAGAAATAAGATCATAGTCGTCTATCTTGATGACTTAACCGTTTTTTCAGATAAACGGAGTGATCATTTTTCACACCTTGTGAAAGTGTTCGAGAGATGTAGGTATCATAAAATATCTTTGAATCCGAAGAAGACAATCTTTGCGGTGACGGAGGGAAAGTTGCTTGGTCATATCGTTTCCAAAGAAGGTACCAGAATAGACCCGAATCGGGTGGATTCAATCAGAAACCTATCTCTCCCTACAAGCAAAACGCAGGTGCACTCCTTTTTCGGTAAAGTTAACTTTATCCGAAGGTTCGTACCTGATTTCTCAGAGCTGACAAAGGAGATTTCAGCAATGATGAAGAAGACGCCTACTTTTGTGTGGACGGACGAAGGCAAGCATGCCTTTATTAAGATTAAAGAAGCTATTGCAAATGCGCCAGTGTTAGTTTGGCCTAACTTTCAAAAGGATTTCATTCTTTACTGTTACGCGTCAGAACATTCATTGTCTGCCATTTTGACACAACAGCTCAGCGAGGAGGGTGAATCTCCTATTGCTTTTATGAGTGCTAATTTCAAAGATGCTGAGATGCGTTATTCCCAGATCGAGAAGAACACTTATGCTGTCGTCAGAGCTGTCAAGAATTTCAGATTTTATCTTTTGAATTCACATACTACGGTGTATGTCACCGATCCAGCAGTCAAAAGTGTACTTACTCAACAGGAGATGGGTACGAAAAGAGGGAATTGGATCGCAAGAGTTCAAGAATATGATCTGGAGATTAAGCCAACCAAACTTGTTCGCGGACAAGGTCTTTGCAGATTATTGGCGGAAGATGGAGATCGCAAGTTCAAAAGCAATGGTGGAATTGGTTTAGAAAAAGAAGTTGAAGAAGACCTACCTTTGGTCTTACTTGTTAATTCTGCAGAAGAATGGTACACACCACTATGGTATTATTCAACGTATGGAGAATGTCCACGTCACATGGACAAACAGCAGAAAAGAACATTGAAATTGAAGGCACAAAATTTCGTGCTAGTTAATAACGTTCTGTACAAGCGTGGCCTTGACGGAACTTTTCTATTATGTGTCGGAAAGGATCAGCAGCGAAGGTTGTTAGAAGCTTTTCATAATCAGGCATGCGGAGGACACTTTTCATCAAGGGTCACTGCATTTAAGATTCTACGAGCACAGTTTTATTGGCCAACTATGTTTCGTGATGCATATGATTGGGTGTACAAATGTCAGCTATGTCAGCAGTTTGCTGGTAAAGTGAAATTGGCATCTTTTCCACTCAGGCCAGTTGTTATTGACACTCCATTTCAGAAGTGGGGTATTGATTTTGTAGGACCTGTCAATCCAGTTTCCAGTAAGGGGCATGTGTTTGTCCTTATTCGGATTTGGTGGAGTTGCAAAATTATTCGGAGGAATTGAGGATGTCAGAGGCTCTTTTTGATGGTAAGTCCTCTAATACACTTTGGGTGTTCCTCCGGATGTCTGGAATGCTTGCACCTCTCTTCTTCCTTCCACTAAAACACTGTTATTAAGAGGTGGGAAAATATAATTGTCTTGACCAAGTGGCTCCTCTGAATAACTATCCTGAACTTCTGAATAAACCTGGGCTTCTTTAGCCTGATTATCTGGCGCCCCCACGAGACCATTTGCTAAAGCTGGTGGAAATCTGTGATTAATAGATGGCGGCATGTAACTTTGGTACTCAGGCGAAATATTAACTTCCTCTAGGATTAACACCTGGTCATATCTTTGTACTGGGACAATCTCATATCCCGTAGTTGGAGGATTCTCAGTACTCTATGTGCTCTTTACTTCTCCTTTGAAAATATCAGCAGCTACTTGAAATTCGCGGCACTGTAACTCTGAGTGCTGATTTGTATTGTGGAGTCTACACCATCCTGACATGGCTACTTCAGCTAGGAAAACTCTATCAGTAGGACGGTTGTCTGGAGGTGGTGGATTATCTAATGGTGACGACACGCCTCCATTGTTGGCCCCCGTATTCCAGGACCTCTTCTGAAATCCTTGATTATTACTTCGATACCCATGACTATTATCATGGCCATGTCCTTGGTGGGCATCTTGATGGTATGGAGGATTATTCTGATATCCTCGATTGTTACCCTGATGAGACTGATAATTTTTCAACATAGACTGCATCTGGTTATTCTGATTTCTGAGGTAAGTCACCTCAGTTGACAGCCTTTTCATTTGTTCTACTAATTCTTTCATTTCGTCTTTCTCCTCTTGAGTCCTTGTTGCTGGTACTGTATTCTGGAGATAGACAGGTTGTGTAGCTGGAGTCTGGGACAAGGGTATCCCAGGATGGAGAACTAACTGATTAGATGGTGCCGGAACTGGATTCAATGATGGAATTTGCTGGTTCCATGTCGAACCAAGCGTCTGCATCTGATTATTTGTAGTAGTCAAGCCTGTGTACAAAGAAGGCCCAACTATGTTTTGTCCCATATTTTGACTTACTTCCACAGCCTTTGCGTATGCTTGGTTCTGTTGACGTGGTTTTTGTGACCGCACCAAACAGCAGAACAAAGTTGCCAACGGCTACCTTATCCTCTCTTGAACAAAGTATTCAACATGCTAAGATTGCAAGTAAGATCATGCTTTCAACTCCAAGGTTCCTTTAATGCGAATAGACTCAGTTGGCTTGATATGATTTTGCTGTGTTCTTACGAGGGGACTTACACAATTGTTCAGAATACGTGCAGTAACAACAAATATATGCTTTGAAAAGGATTTTGTGTGAATGATTTGGCTTTGAAGTGCGAGTTTCCTAAAACTAACCAAGAGTATGCGGAATTGAATGGCTGTAGAGATTTCGAAAATCTAAATTCTAACCTAAATGCAAAGGGTGCTATGCTCAATTTCAATGAACTTCAAACAAACGTTGTCTAGCCTCCTATTGGACAGCCTCGACAAAGTTAGTGCAATCTTCAAAGGGTGAAAAGGATGTTCAAATCACAATTCGATAATGCAATTACCATCACAACGATGCATAGCTACATATGAATCTTGATCGAAGTTAAGTATAGAGTGTTCCAGTTGACCACGCAAGACAAGCTTATCATCAGTAAGATCGTTAGTGGTATGGATCAAAGAAGCTCACTTACATCAAACATAAGCATCCATATCTAACTATTAGCATGAAATTAAGTCCTAGTTGAAGTCAAAGGAAGAAGAAACCTCACAAACTGGTCACAACAAAGTTCGAATTCACCATCAATGAAATGCTTTATTATGATTAGCCTTCGTGACAATCTCTTACAAAAATTCTCAAAGGGAGAATTCCCCTTCTTCTCCAAACAATGCAATGAAAACTACTCTAACTCAAAATATCTACTCTCTATTCTGCTCCAAAATCCACTATGCTGACTACTTCTGATTCTAACTATCAGATTACAAATGAGGGAGACTCCCCCTTATATAGCTGGCCAAGTCCAATGGACGGTCCAGATTGAATTACAATGGAGGGCCCAGATCGAGCCACCTCAACCCTAGACAAGTTTTTCCCTAAAAACCGCCAGAAGGTGGAGTGGTGTCATAAATGATCCCAAAATAGCAGATTCCTCCTTGACCACTATGGGCAATTAATGCCCACTACCCTTCTAGAAGATTCTCGTCCATGACTCGGATTCCCTTGTTCCTCTCTCTGACCGCGTATGCTACAAATCGGGCCAACACCTCATCAACTTCCTCCTCAGAAATCGACGGAGTAAGATTAAGCTGATATTACAGGATAGCTACCGTTTGCTCATGTTTATCATAAGACTTTCCCCAAGCCTCTATAGAATCCTGCGTACTCTGGATAATTGCTGAAAATGTCGAAATGTTCTCAAAGTCTAGTTGAGAGAACATCTTCATCTCAGAGAAGAAAAGCTGCAATCTTGACTTTAATCCTTCCACCTCTACCTCCTCATGAGTTAGCCTTTTGGCGAACAATGCATCTAATGTGTTGAGGATACCCTCGTGAATATTCCTCATCGCTTTCTTGATCTTGGAGGACTCCACAGCTGCCGTGTCGAAGAAGCCCTTTCCCGTGAATGCAGCTGAATGCCACCCACGAAAATCATACCTGTCGCCTGCCTGGATCACTCCATTCACCAAAGTTTGCGTGGGCACACGCATCAAAATAGCAAGGCGGGGAATAGTTTTGTCTTGAAAAATATGGGTGTCTCCCCAAGCTTGCTCGACATTATCTAGGCGTGAAAGGATACCAGATGCATTCTAAAATGATGAGACAAGATCGACCATGAACTTTTCTGCTTCAGCACGGACACCGCTTATCCACTTGTCTCCCTCTCGTATAGCTCTCTTCATCTCCTCAAGCCCACTGATTGGCTCTCGTGGTAGCTCAGGCGGAGGCTCTACCACTGGACTCTCTTGAGCCACTGGATGTGCTAGATGTTGCACATATTGGACCAATGCCTTGTGCTCCCTTTTCAACCTTTTATACTTCCCTTCCTTTTTTACCAACCTGTCCTTCAACGCTTGGAATGAACTTTCAACTTCCTCAACCACTTGCACTCCGGAGGGACGTCCCAACTCAATTGTGGTGACCGTGTAATTTTCCGGCATTGCATCACTTAAATAATAATCCTCCCTTGGAACAGCAATATGGAGGCTGCGTGAACCAGCCTCATTAGTTTCCATCCTTGTATACTTCCTTGCTCTCTTCCTCTTAGGCGACTTGTTCTGTTTAGAAGCTCTTCCATTTCAACTGCCAGGTCAACATTGTCATCCTAATCCCCCCTAATTGCCTGTGAGAGCCAATTGTGCTGAATGTCGTAAATGATAAGGGGCTGCTCTTCAGTTGCCTCCACTTCCCGAACCTCCTCTCGAGCAGTATTTTGTTGAGGCTCATCTATCTCCATATGTTGATTCCCCTCCTTGTGAGCTTCAACCCTTGATTCTATAACATCCTCCTCTTCTTCGAAAACATGATCAAAGTGGGTGTCCGTTTCCGTTTCCTCCCCTTCATCTGGCTGATTTGCACCTTCAGGATCATTGACACTCTGAGTATCCAACTCTTTGGCATTGGTTGGTTAACCTCTCCAACCTCTGGCTCCTCATTCCTTTGAGTCCTTTGATCTGCAAACAGTGAGACTTCGCACACGCTGGAGGAATGGGTCACCAACTGAGTAGATGACGTGTCCTCCGATTCCTGAGGTTCCGGTTGAATAGGCCCTTCCTGCTGTGGTTGTGGTTCCGGAGGCTGGGCAATTTGTTTCTTCCTTTTTGCCATCACCGGTGGCCTTTTATCACCCATTAGGTCGTATGTGAGGGCAACTGACCTCCTCCTTAATCGGTGAACGCGCTCCTCTACCCAAGCCCTTGTAAAAGTCAAAACAGGAATAGACAAAGTGTCTAGATCCGTGATCTCCGGCTCAACCCAATCTACTGGTGGAATCGGTGTGTTCTTTACTGATTCATAATCCGGATGAATTAGCCTGGTATCCTCTTCGACTTGATCCGGCACTTGGACTACCTCACATTCCCTGATTAGTTTGAGAGGCAACCTCGAAAACATTCTTTTCCTAATCTCAGCCTCATCTCCAACATTCGCCCAAAAATCCTCTAAGTGAGTTTTGTGTCTGTACTCTACACCTTGCACTGTTCCAATCTTTTCCCGAGGATCAAAATTCTGGCGGCTTGTACGAAGAGTCAACTTATAGAACTTCAATTCATCTTCAGCCTCCTTGGCTGCCTGCAAAGTAGGGCATTCTTCAAGTGAGTTTCCCAAAACAATGGGAAAATGCAAACCTCCCTTCTTTTTTCTCCTTATGATTTTGTCGTAGGCTACCAGTTGCCTAGATAGCTCAAGCAGTATCATCTTGTTCGTGGGGTTCCTTGGTAATTTGTAGACGTACGAGTCGTACCCCGACAGCCTTAAATAAGTAAACTTCGGGAATTGGACGAACCAAAACCCATACTCTTCTATCAACATCTGTGCCTCTTCAGATATTCTCTGTTGCAACCTCCGCTGAAGGGTTCTTGTGATATACATGGTGAAAGCATCATTTACTCTTTTGAAGTCAGCCGTGTGCGTGAGATGCAACTGTCTACAAGACTCATGAATTTTGAATTGATTAAAATCACAGCCAATTGGTTCCTGGTATGCCAATCCCTTGTATTTTGTCATTCGAGCAAGCATATAGATGACATACGAACTCATGTAGAATGTTCTTGTTCTCCTCAAATTTTGAAACTGCTCATTGATATTATCGCTGATCATCTGAGCCCAATTTACTTGCACCTTTCCTTCAAGCACCACACTAATGTAGAAGAACATCCATGGCTCGAACACAAATGACTGCGAGCTGCCATTAACCCTACTGAGCAACATAATTATATCACAGTACTCCTGTTTCAGCTCCTCTGAAATTATCTGCTTCGGCAGTCTTGCAGCAGGAGGCTTTGGCTTTCGCATCCAAGTGGTGTTGATCCTCTTCATGCACTTCTCAAAAGATGTAGCATACATCTTGTCGGCCTTTTGTTTGGATTTATATAACATATTATTTGTAGCCAGAATCCCAAATGCCTCGCCAATTGCGTCAGGTGCAAAGTTGGCCAATATCATACCATTCGGAGAAATGATAGTCCGATCGTCCAAGTTGTAAAAGTTTGCGCACTCCAAAATCAGCTCTGGGCAACGAACTGCTGGTTGGAACCCGGCCGCTGCATATAACCCGCTCTTGACAATGTTGCGCGATGCTTCTGTCGGAAGATTGCCACCTTGTCCATACATTCTGCGCATGAAAGCCTCAAGGTTGAAAGGCCCAAGGTTGGTGTCCGTCAAGTTCCCAAACTTCAACACAATCTTTGACTCAGGAATGAAGGATTTCTTCAGACTCTTGATGATTGCCTGCCTAGAGGCGTTTTCTTTGACAGCTTCGTTATTACCAGCCTTAGCTCCAGCTTTGCTTGTTCCAGCAACATCAGCTTTTCGTCCTTCGGCCATCTGCAAATCAAGAAGCAAACATTACACTCCAAACTTTTAAAATAAAAGATGATGAGTGGCGGCTGGCGAATGGAGTTGGCTGCAAAAATAAATGTGAGTTAATAGCTTCAGCAGTAAACTTCGACTCCAAACCTCGATAAAATTCTGAACTTCAACAATTTTGCAGCCAAAAGAAATTAACTCCAGCAATCCCAACTTCGGAAAATGCTTCAAGTTTCAGCCACTTTTAACAATTTTAAATCAACAACTTCGAAAGTTATAAATCAGCAACTTCGAAGATTTTAAATCAGCAAGTTTGGAAGTTATAAATCACCAAGTTTCAAGGTTTCAACAATTTGAAATCAGTACTTCGCAAGTTATAAATCAGCAACTTCGAAGATTTCAAATCAGCAAGTTTCGATAATTTCAAATCAGCCTTTCGAAAGTTATAAAACAGCAACTTCAAAAAGTTTTGAATCAACAAGTTTGAACAATTTCTACTTCTGATTTGATTCTAAACATTCAGCAACTTTAGAGAATTTAAATCTCAACAATTCCAAGTTCAAACAATTTCGACTTCCAGCATAAACGATTTTAACCTTTCAACTTTCAACTTCGAAAAACATTTCAACTTTCAGCAACTTTGAAAATATTAAATCTCAGCAACTTCAAATACTTACCTTCAGCAACTTGAAGAAATAAAAATGCTCAACCTCGGCAGCTTACACTTCAAACTTTATTTCGAATCTCAGCAACTTCGCAACTTTAGATCTCAGCAACTTCGCAAATCTTCGAGAAATTCAAGCTTCTTTAAAAATCGATTTCAACACCCCTCACACTTTCAGCAACTCTCAATCTTGAAAATATTAAACCTCACAACTCAACAATCACTCTCAACTCACCAGCATAAATTTCAGCTTCGAATTTTGTGAGATGAGAATGAAAATCCTCAGAGTTTTTATAACCAAAAGCTGGTGCTAATTTTAGCAGATGCCATTAATTCTCTTCATCATGACTTACGCATTTGCTAAATTTGAAAGAGAATATTCCAATCGTCTTACAGTCGTCATAGCAATTTGCTATTCAGGGAGATTCTTTCCTCGATTTAAATTTAAAACTTCCCTCCCGACTGCCAGTGATTTTGAAAAAATCATTTTACTTTGATTTGGAATAATCTCACCGCTTTTTTTAAATTGGCATATTTAATTTATTAAAATTTAATTCAAATGCCATTTAATTTATTTCTCCAGCGCATGTGAAAATTCGATGTCAACACTTTAAAATGGCTAGGCGAAATTTATTTTCCATCCATGATAACTTCGAAATAAATTCCCCTCACTTGAAATCGTCCGAATTTTTAAAATCTCATGTGTCTAAATTTAAAGGGGAATTTTTAATTTAATACTTAGGAAAATAATTAAATTAAATTTTAATTAAATTTCTCCGACTTAGGCAAATTTCGCAATTAATTGCCTAGAGAAATTATTTATCTCTTCCAACGCCTTTGCTTTGATTCTTTATCCCCGCATTTTGATTTTTTGAAATTAAACGCCTTTGAATTTCACGTGATTATAAAAGGGGGGGGGAATATTTAATTTTTTAAACATTGATATTTATCAACACCTCTTTCTAACCAAAGCGCCCACTAAAGGTTATGATTTTATTTCCAACGCCTTATTCAAAGTTTTAAAATCCAACCTCCTCCTTCAAAGGTGGGCGCAAATACACCCATAAGCATTTCATTTCAAATGTCTTAGACGTTTTCATATCATCTTCATTTCAAGGCGCATATTTAAGGGTTGGCTTTCACTTTTTAAATGACTTAGAGAATTTTAAAACTCCATCTTCAAGCTTAGGCGCAAACCACGTCATGCTTCAAGTTTCCATTATGGGCGCAAATCATGTCTTCTACTTTCAGCTTTATGACTTGGTGTGTTTCTTAATTCCCTCAAAGTCCAGGCGCAGATAAGCCTTTGTGCCTTTAATTTGGAGTGGGGCGCGAATGAGAGGCCAAGCTTTTAATTTGAGGCGCAAATCATAGGGCTTGAATAAATTTCGTTTTCAACATTCCTTACTCTTGGGCGCACTTTACGTGCCAAGCTTCTAATTCTTGTGAGATGGGGGCGCATATTGAGCATGAAGCTTTTATCTTCAACACTTCGAACACATTTTAAATAGATCCTTCTCAAAGCTGGGCACAAATGACATATAGAGCTTCCAATCTATTTGCCTTAAGAAAATTTTGAGTCATCCATCCCTCACATTGTCAGGCGCAAATAGCACTTAGAGCTTTCAATTTCACGCCTCAGTGTATTTTATCAATTTCTTCTTCAGCTCAGGCGCATTTTGAAGGGCGAGTTTTCACTTTGAAGTGGGGTGCATTTGATGTATGAAGCTTTTAATTCATTTGCCTTAGAATAATCATTATCTCCTTCTAGGCCTTGGGCGCAAATCACATGTCAAGCTATCTCTTTCCTTCCAAGCGCAAATGAGATGCAGAGCTTTCAACTTGGGGCGCACTTAGTGTATTTTAAATACTCCCTCCTCCAGGCGCATATTGAAGTATGAACTTTTAATTTCAATCTCTAGGCGCAAATCCATGGTGGAGCTTTCATTCCCAACACTTGGACGAATTTGAAGTTCTTATAAGCTAGGGCGCAAATAGCATGGTCAACTTCAAGTTTTTCATACTTAGAATATTTTCGACTTTCAACTTGTGATAGGCGCAAACAAGAGGGCAAGCATTTGAATGGGGGCGCATATCATAGGAGTAACTTTCATTTTCAATCTCTTAGGCGCATATCCCATGTCCAACTTCCAATTTGAAGAGGGGCGCATATTACCCATGTCCTTTCACTTTTCACGCCTTAGGGAATTATCTCATCCAACACATCTTAGGCGCATATAAGCCTTGGTGTTTTTAATTTTAAGTGGGGCGCAAATGGGCAGGTGAGCTTCAAGGCGCAAAACACATGGTGAACTTTTAATTTCGTGACTTAGAAAATTTTCTAGTTCCTCCTTCAAGTCAGGCGCATATCCCTATGTCAGCTTTCAGTTCGTAACTTAGGCAAATTTTCATCATCCATTCTCCTCTTGAGGGTGCATATGCAAGGGGTGTACTTCCAAATTCGTTTGCCTTAGAAACCTTTTATCCCTTTCATCCTCCTAGGTGCATTTTGCTAGTGGAGCTTCCAATTTCACCATGGGCGCATTTGGCATGTTGAACTTTTAGTTTCGCCACTTAAAAAATAAAAATTTCACTTCCAATAACCTTAAAGAGGGGCGCATTTGACCCATGCTACTTTCAATTTTCAGATTTAGCCAAATTTCCATTACCTCCAGCTTCTCAAGGTGGATATCAATGCTGGACTCCAAATTTTATCCGTTTTAGCGAATTTCATGCCCTCTGCCAGATTTAGGTTGATTTTCTTCTATTAACCCTAATTTGCCCTGACTTTCTATTTTTAGAAAGTTCCTTGAATTTCGCACCAAGGACTGAATTTTGACTCCAGAAAGCCTGATTTTCGCCCTGCTATGAATTTCAACTGATTCGTGCTGTTGATGCCTGATGCCTATCTGCACCTGCTATTTTTGGCAACCTGCTAAAAATAGAAATTACTCAGAAAGTCTTCAAATTTCATGTGTTGAAATTATCCCGCTTTGCATGTCATATCATCGCGAAGCTCTTGAAAAACCCATAAAGAATATGCCGACATGCAAAGAAAACGCTGACATGCAAACCCTAAAAATGGCATCGGAAGACTGAATTCTGAAAGTCGTTATCTCGCTTTGCATGTCACACCGTTGCGAAGGTCTCTGAAAACCCAGAAGGAATCTCCAGACATGCATTGAAAAACTCAACGTCTAGGCCCTGAAATTGGCTCCAGAAGCTGAACTGCTAAAAATAGTAAGTTGCCTGTTTCAGCTCAAATTTAACCTGTGAGTAGCCTGATGTGCTTTGGACGCAATGTGACTGTCGGAATCTCAAAAATGCTGAAGGATTGCCTGTAATTGCACACTTACTAAAAATAGTAAGTAGTCAGAACCTAATGAAATTTCTGTGAGAACCTGCTAGAAGCACACTAACATCAATGCTAATCTCAAATCTCAATTTACTCACTTCATTTGACCTCAATTTGGAAAGTAAGTTCAAAACCCTAATTTTCAAACTTGGCCAATTTCATGTTTAAGCTCAATGACGGGCACATCCCCGAAAAGATAGACAGCAGAAAAGAGAGACAAAACGACCGAAAGCAAAGCCAAAAGTTCAACATCAAAGCCAAAATTAGGGGGTCCCCATTTGCAATGGGGCGATGTGTGGAAAAGGTCACAACATTAGCCCCAACCCGAATAAATGTTCCTGAACATTTCAAAGACAAAACCCATTGCATACTCAGAACCCTTGGAAAATTCTTTCAAGACCCATCAATTGACTAGGGGATATACTTAAAAGGGAAGAAAAATCCTAAATTGGATCAAGGCACCTCATCTTTTGATTACAAGTGTGTGCATATGCGTTTGTTCCAACTCAAAAGACCATTGAAGTTCCCAAAATCTGCCCCAGCAAGTTAAATAAATATCTTGACTTCAAAAGCATCCTGGACATTGCCTCGCTGCCAGTCAGGCGTCCATAGCCCCGACGAGGTTGTCGCTACAATTCCCACGAATATTGCTCCACTGCCGGCCGGGCGTCCATAGCCCCGGTGGAGTTACTTGCATATTCCCAAAACCAATATTTCATAATATTTTCTTTTCTTTTCTCAGATATTTTGTTACAGCATATTTTCTTTTTTCTTGATTCTCCATCAATTCCTTGATTGGCTGGTAGGCAATGAAGCCTCCAATGGGTTTGAGAATTGTAGTGGCGCTGAAGCAAGACGTAAAATTTTCACTCGCCAAGACTTCTCCTAAGAAACCTCAATGACTTAGAGCAATTAATTATGTGTAAAATATAGCAATCGTGAGACTTGGTGTCAAGACACAATAGATGATTCCCTTCCGAGTCAAGTACAGTTCCTAACCAAATGATGAAACTTGAAAGAACAACCTCAGATTCTAAAGCACTTCCTGAGTGATTATCTAAGAAATGGACTAACATTGTGTTGGACCGTGGCGAAAACAACACAACACACCCTTCACAAATAGGATCCTCTTTATTGAAAGCGAACTAAACTACAAAAGCAAGACAACTAATCTAAACAAAAACAAAAACTTTAAGCGAACAACAATCAAAAGACCTAAGTACATACAACTCCTAGCATGATTTCTCAGGATGTTCAGCAGCGACAGAACAACGGCGATAGTGCGGAGCCTAGCAAATTTGTCCTTAAACTCAGAAAAGTAATCTTTCACAATACGAATCTCAAAATCAAGCAAAACTTCAGGAAAGATTAGTAACTGGGGCAACTCATCCGGACCATGATTAATCCATAAACAAGTCGTCTTTCCTAAATCTCCATAATCAAAATGATATTCTTTGTAATCAACAGTGGGGAAAGATACAACCTGGTGGTCTTCATTCGCTGGCATGAATTCTTGCCTTTCGCCCATTGCTTCATCAAGAGGTCGAAGTTGATGGTGAACCAAACCTCTTGCATTCAAAATGTGTAGATGATCCAAACTGGGAGGAGTGGGGCGGGAAATAAATTCAAGAGGGCATTTGGAAACTTGGATCATTTCATGCGCTGGCTCCTTTTGAATACCTAACAATGGCTCAAGCCCCAACCCGAATTGCTCTTCACTTTCCATCTCTTTATCAAGCAGTATTTCATTTGTTTCAATTTCATCAAGCAACTCTTCCATGACTGTGAATAATGGATCAAGTGCTGATGCGAAGTGCCTTTCATATTTTGCCTCCATCTTGGTAGCCCATTGATCGTCAAACACATCATCTTGCCTTAAGCTGCTTGTCATTTCTTCCATCTTGTCCATGCATGATTGAACCTTTTCATCAAGGAGCATCCCTTCTTGAAGTGTATTAGAATCACTTCCCTCTTCACGTTCTCCTCCTCGAGAGAATGGACATTGAAAATTTCTCACACCATCTATACTTTGAGCTGAGCCCACTCCTGGCACTTGATGGTCTTCAATAGCTTGCAATCTTGTACATTCACTCTCTTCCATGTGCTGACAGTTGCCTTGGGTGATTCCTCTTGCTTGGATATATCTCACGGCTTCTTTGATCTTTGCTCCAATTGCTTCTTGTTCTAGCGGGATGTAGGAACAATCTTCATCTGCTTTCTCCCTAAGCTCAATCACATCATCCTGTTGTGACTCATTCTCCTTGTTGTTGGGTGATGTTGAGGTACATTCTTCATTTGGTGCTAAAATGTTTGTGTGGCATATACAATCCATCCTTTGTCTTTGAAGAATCCATATGGTAGTACTGGTAATCCGAGGCGACATCTGGCGAAGTTGATGGCTTCTTCACACATTGTGCAAGTGAACTCTGGATGAGGTGCGTTGTGAATCCGGCACCAACGAGGGAGCAAAACACCTTTCAAGCAAACATTGCCAAGTCCCAACTGATTTTGGATCGCAAGTATGAATCTTGCGAAGGCTTCATCCACAACTTCTGGAAGGCTATAATCATCAAGTTCTACATCCAATATTCCTGGCTTGGGGACATCCCAAAAGAAAATTTTTCCTTGGAGAACAAGTTCTATCCTTGAGAGGAATGTTAGGCAACTGATTTCTTCATGCTGGGAGGTCTCATGAATTCGACATCTTCCTGGCAAAGCAAACTTAGACAAATTCTCAGGCCACAACTGTGCATTCAATCTTTCATGAATCTGAGCAATATCCACGAGATTGTCTTGAGAGCAAGAAATATGCCCATCCATTGAGAAATCTCTTTTTTGATTTTCCATTTTTTTATTTTTTTTTTGAATTTTTCAACTTTTCACTTTTTTTTTGGATTTTTTGACATAAGAGAGATCTAACATATCTCTGATTTCGAACTTCAAAGCTCATACTGGTTCCTTTCAGCCTCTGGAACAATTCTAAGCCAGCCCTCCTTCTAGCGCCAATTCTGTTGATGTGTTTTTCGTGACCGCACCAACGCAGAATAAAGTTGCCAACGGCTTCCCTATTCTCTCTTGATCAAAGTATTCCGCATGCTAAGATTGCAAGAAAGTTCATGCGTTCAACTCCAAGGTTCTTTTAGTGCGAATAGGCTCAGTTTGGCTCGATGTGATTTGCTGGTATTTCAAGGGGACTTACGGAATTGTTCAGCAGTGGAGAAAGGAATTCAAATGCTCGGAAGATTTGTCTATGAAGCGCGAGTTTCCTATTCTAGTCAGAAAGTACTGAATTGAAATGGGATAAGGTTAAGAAGATTCTAATCTACTCTAAGGTGTGGGATATGGAGCTCAACTTCAGCAAACTTCTAACCGGACTTCGCTTTGCCTCGCATCGGACAACTTCCACGGAGTTGGTGTAATCTTCAAGGGAGATGACTAAAGATGTTCAAACCACCACTTGACATAAAGATACCATCACAACGACGCATACCATTATTCAAACTGCGATTGAAGTTAAGTACATGATATTCCAGTTGACCACACAAGGCGCATTCACCATCAGCAAATACACTAGTGGTATGGATTGACAAAGTTGCTTAGATCAAACACCACATTCCACAACTAACATCTACTTGCATAGAATGAAAATTATACTACTTTAAGCCATTACTTGAATCAGAAGGACGAAGAAACCTTGCTAGCTACTCACAACAAAGACGAAATTCACCATCAATGAAAAACTCTTTTATTGAGAGAGTGTTCACAACAATTTCTTACAAAGTTTTCAAAGGGAAAACTTTCCCTCTTCTTCAAACTACACTATCAATCTATACTAAGCTACTTCTAAGTTGTCCCTCTACTCTATGTCTATTCTAATCTTCTCTACTGTCTACTGAATGTCTACTGAATGTACAAATGAAGGGGGACTCCCCCTTTTATAGATGGCCAAGTCCAACGGATGGCTCAGATTACAATCGACTGGATGGCCCAGATCGTGCCACCTCAACCCTAAACAAGATTCGCCCTAAAAACCGCCACCAAGAGGAGTGGGGTAATAAATGAGCCATTAATGGCCACCACCCTTCTAGAAGATTCCCGCCTTGAAACGCGTTCACACTGTTCTCGATCCCTTTCTTGACGTCATTCTTCAACTTCGCTCGAGCTTCCATCCTTTCTTCATCTTGAGTTTTGAAAACATTTCATCTTTGTCACTAAGTCTCAACACTTAGCCATTTTCTCGCAACTTTCTTCCTTCGAGGTTGAGTTGTTGTCCTGAATCACTTGCTTCATCACGCTAAGTCATCACCGCTTGGCCTCAACATTTCTCCTGCAAAACAAACAAGGAGAAGAGTATTAGAACACTTCATAATATAAGTTCACTTTACTTACCTGATTTTCATGTTTTAACTTCCAAGCGTTCATCGTCTTCAATAGCCAACTTTTGCCTTAAATTCTTCATGCCTTAGTCAAATTTTCAACCCATCTTTCATTCTGCTTGGTCGTACTTCACTCTGATATTTCATCCAACTCAGGCTCGAGAAGAGATGCTTTCATCAAGGACTCAATAAAAAATCGTCTAGGTGATCATTTTCAAATTCATCCGCCAAGGCATTTTTAACATATTTTATCCCTGCCTTAGAAAATTTTTCAAACTTTTACTTAGGAAATTCATTATTCTAGTGCCCATCAAAATCTCCATCCTGAAAGCCTTGGCGAAGTGCAGAGGACCTTGAAATCCACTCCCTGTCGAAGATCTCCAATACCCAGAAGAAAATTTTCTCTAGAACTTGTCGAATTCATGGGTATACAACGAACGGGTTCATTTAATTTTTTTAATTTTGAACCTTAGAAAAATAATTTCTCATCAAATTTATTTCATTTCTTCACCCTTGAGCATATTTCTTTGCTCTGACTTGAAATTTCTCGTTGACCCTGTGCGGCTGGCATCTTCTGACTTCATCTCTGGCAATTTCATCCAAATTTCATACTTCCAAGTCCAGGTGTGATTTTTCCCTAAGGAAGGAATTTAAATATTAACACTTGGAAAATACTTCATCATTTCATGTCCCAGTCTAGGCGCCATCAAGGGTCTAACTTTCAAATTTCATACCATCTAGCCATAATAATCTCAACACATCCCCCTTTTTAGTCCATGCGCATTTAAACCTTCATGCCTTCACTTTGCCTTAGAAAAATTTCAAATCCTCCTCCTTTAAGTTTGGGCGCATTTACCCAAGCAAGCATCTAGTTTCATTTCCTTAGAAGAGTCTTGGGCGCATATAGAGGTCTCAGTTGTCACTTTTCACCATTTAGAAATATCTTTGATCACTCACCTTGATGCTTTGGGCGCATATACTACCCTGGACTTCCATTTTCCATCACTTAGAAATTTTCAAGTCACTTCAATCCTTCAAGGGCGCATTTGAACCTCTCTACTTCAAATTTTTCACACTTAGAAAATTTTCTAAGTCATCTCCTTGCTGGGCGCATTTAGCACATTGAACTTTCAATTTGTGACCTTCAAACATTTTCTAACTCCTTCATCAAGCCTAGGCGCATATAGAAGGGGCTACTTCTAGTTCCCATCACTTAGCATTTTTCAAAGCTTTCACAGGCAAGTTCAGGCGCATATAGGAGGGTAGGCCTTCAATTTACTATACTTAGACAATTTCCTCCAGCTCCCCACAAGTCAAGGCGCATTTTGAGGGGTCTTCTTCAAATTTCGAGGACTTAGAATATTTCAAATTCCTCCCATCAATCCAGGCGCTAATAAGAGGTCTCACTTTTAGTTTTGAACACTTAGAATATTTTAGAGTCCCATCTTCTAGCAAGGGCGCAAACCATAGGGGAGCTTCTATTTTCTCACACTTAGAAAAAAATCTTCAACTCATCCTCTTTGCTGGGCGCAAATCCATGGGATGCACTTCCAATATTTATGCCTTAGAAACTTTTAACCACCTTTTCTTAAGCTGGGCACATATGAATGTGTGAGGTTTCAATTTAGACACTTAGAAGGATTTTACCTCCCACTTAGCCTCAAGGGCGCATTCTACACCTTGTGCTTCAACTTTAAGCACTTAGAATGATTTTAATCACTTCCTCCATGATGGCGCATTTGGAGAGGCGAGGTTTCAATTTGAAACACTTAGAAAATTTTATCACCACTCTCACCATTTAAGACGCCTAGGAGGGGTCCCACTTCAAATTTTAAACACTTAAAATATTCTTTGAACTCTTCATGCAGGGCAAGGCGCATTTGAGGGCACCTACTTCAAATTTAAAGCACTTAGACAATTTTCTTCAACCTTCCACAAGTCAAGGCGCATTTTACCCATGGAGCATCAAATTTTCATTACTTAGAAATTTTCCAGCCTCCCCCTTCAACTAAGGCGCATTTGGGGTCTCCTACTTCCAATTTAGCAGACTTAGACAAATTTCAAGGCACATCCCTTCAAGCTTGAGGGCGCATTTTGACCTGTGAGCTTCCATTTTCAATGCCTTAGTAGCATTTTTCAAGCCTCTCATCTAGCTGGGCGCATTTGGACCCTAAAGCTTCCAATTTCAAGTGCTTTGAATATTTTCTTTTCACCTTCTTCCTGAGTTAAGGCGCATTTGGAGTCTTGAGCTTCAAATTTGAAGGACTTAGAAATTTTTTTAGACTTCATCTTCAACCTCGAGGGCGTATTCAAGATGTTTAGAAATTTTTCATCAACCTTCAGCTTTTAAAGGCATTTTTCACTGGCTAGACTTGAAAATTTATCAATTTCAGTGAATTTTATGCCATTTGTCAAATTTGGAGTGACTCGATCGCGCTAACCCTAATTTGCTATTTTTAGAAAGTTTGCCAATTTTTGCACTCCAAGCTAGTTCCAAGCACCAAAAACGTTGGATTTTGCTTTGTTTTGAACCTTGGGATGTGGTTGAGCTGTCGGGCCCTGATATTTTCCTGTACCTGCTATTTTTAGCAACTTACTAAAAATAGCAATTGCTCGGAATGCCTTCAAATTTTGCGTGTTGATTGCTTGAAGGGTGTTGATTGTGGCTGAACGCTGCTTTTCCCTGACTTTCGTGTTTTGCCCTTGATCTTAGGAAACCCTGATTCTTCTGCATAGGCCTGCTAAAAATAGTAAGTGTCTGATTTTCCATTCTCTGCAGCTCCGTTCGCTTTGAAATTCGCACCACGGGATCCTTGTCAGCTGCTTGACCTGTTCATACTGACGCTTCGCGCTGATCTGCTATTTTTGGCATGTTTCTGGGGGTGGTTTACTATAAATAGTAACTGCCTGTTTCTAAGACCTCCACAACTCCGATTGACTTGAAATTCGAATGAGGTGCTCCTCACCACGTGACCTGCCTGTTGACAATGGCGCATGCAACTGACTTTCTATTTTTAGCCTGTCTCTGGAATGACTTACTATAAATAGTAAGTACTCCGTTTGCCTTCAAATTTTACCAGCAGACTCCTTGAAAGATACTGATCGCGGTGGTTTACACCGGTTTTCAAAAATTCGATATTTACCTCTTTTGGGTCCCGGTCGAAACCCTAATTCATCTTGCATGCATATCAAACAACTCTCGCTTGTTCTGTTTCGCTTGTACTGTGACTGTTTCATGATTCTCGTATGCCGATATGCGCTATCGGACGCATCTGCTGGAAAATAAAAGTTCCTCAAGGAGGAGTCCCGCTTTTACGTCAAGTATCATCGCTAAGCTCTTGAAAACGATAAATAGTCATGTCGACATGCAAAGAAAACATCGATATGCAACCTCCTAAAATGGGTACCTGGTATCAATCGAAGTCGCATCTCACGGTGGCTGTCACACCGCGGTTGTCTCGAAACCTGTAAGGAATCTCCAGACATGCATTGAAAACTCAACGCCTAGGGCCCGAAATTGGCTCGTGTCGGAATTTCCATAAAAATAGTAAGTTGCCTGTTTTAGCTCAAATTTAACCTGTGAGTAGCCTGATGTGCTTTGGATGCAATGTGACTGTCGGAATCTCAAAAATGCTGAAGGATTGCCTGTAATTGCACACTTACTAAAAATAGTAAGTAGTCAGAACCTGATGAAATTTCTGTGAGAACCTGCTGGAAGCACACTAACATCAATGCTAATCTCAAATCTCAATTTACTCACTTCATTTGACCTCAATTTGGAAAGTAAGTTCAAAACCCTAATTTTCAAACTTGGCCAATTTCATGTTTAAGCTCAATGACGGGCACATCCCCGAAAAGATAGACAGCAGAAAAGAGAGACAAAACGACCGAAAGCAAAGCCAAAAGTTCAACATCAAAGCCAAAATTAGGGGGTCCCCATTTGCAATGGGGCGATGTGTGGAAAAGGTCACAACAAACCGGACCAATTTTTTTTTGATTTTTCACAAATGATTACAATGCAACACGCACCCGTTAAGGTTAGCATAAACCAAAACGATGCGGAAAGTAACTCTAACCAGAATGTACACCAGGATCCCGCTGTGGGCAAGGTGTGAGCATTGGTCAGAGGATCTCAAAGGAAAATGCTGAACAAGAACTCTAACCAAGAGATGCGCCGGTGAACGACGAGCATACGGTCAGAGGATCCCTATCTAATGCAATACTGAAAATGAGCTCAACACCAAGTATGTGCTACTCAATCCGTGATGGATAAGAGGCGACCATATGGCGGAGACTTAGGAAATTACAATACAAAACAGTAAATAGGCGGCAAGCCAGCCTCTTCCACTTATTCAGTGGGCAATTACAAACATGAGAAGTGATAGGAAATGATAGAAGTGCTGACAGTACTACTGTACAGCTTAAAATATCAGAAAATGAATCTGTTAAGCACAATATAAGAGAGTCCTCAATATTCAATAGAGTAGAATGTTAACTTCAAGTCCTCTCAATGACTTTCCTTCCAAACAACTCAAATGGTTAATTCTAAGCACGCTGTTATGACAGTGTAAGGACTGAAATCTGTAATCAGCAACACAGTAATACCATAATATGCTCACAAAACTCACACCACTCATTCAAAATGCATAGAATTGGATACAAATGACTCCTAAGATGAAGGCGCCCAAACTCAAGACACAAAACAGCCCAAAATATTGATATTTATTTTCTGCTCAAATCCCAAGGCAAGTACAATGGTACGGCCCCTAGAGAAGGGCGATTTCTTCTTAAAAATCCAGCTCTTGATTAAAAATTGCGAAACTCAACAATAAATGGCGCCCTACCATGACAAATGAGAATATGAAATAACCAGAACGCAATCTTTTTGTATTTTTGAATTATGAGCAAAAACGTGCCTACAGCAAT
Organism: Sequoia sempervirens; assembly: GCA_007258455.2. Classification (NCBI taxonomy): domain Eukaryota; kingdom Viridiplantae; phylum Streptophyta; class Pinopsida; order Cupressales; family Cupressaceae; genus Sequoia; species Sequoia sempervirens. The sequence continues at coordinate 8,385 of VDFB02151731.1, read as the reverse complement.
GCAACAACAGCAACTCTAAAACATGACAAAATGCTTGAACAACATCACCAAATGCAATAGAACTCAACTACAATGCAAAACTACCAATTACAAGCTAACCTCTCAACTAGTTGCTATCTTTCAAGCAAGAAGATGAGCCAATGCTAGGAGGTGTGCTTTCTCGGCGGTAGCGCCTCAAGTCAATTCCGCAGCAGCATAACGGTGTAGTAGACAAAAGATCCCAAATGAAGAGCCCAGGCCTGACAATAGACGAGAGAGAAATATCTAGAAGCTTCCAGAAGGCGCCCAAACCCTAATTTCAAATTCACCATTCCCTCCAAAAGATGGCGTCCTTTTTCATCAATAAAATATTTCACTTTTTAAAATAAAATCAATCTTCTCAAAAGGGCGCCCTTTCTTTTAGTCTCATTTGACATTAAAATATATAATTTATCCCCTTATGACGCCTGACCTCAAAAAGTCCCTTTTAAAACAACTTAAAGTTGTAATCAAGAAGTAAGGTATAATATTATAATGAAATACTATCTCCAAGAAAAGCTACCAAGGCTAAGAACTGAATCACAAATTAAACAATCAAGAAGAGGTCCAATCGAATCGAACCCAAACTGCTCCATCGCCAGCCAGAATTTACTAATTAGTAAATTAAGTTGCCCGGAATGCCAAACTGAACACACCACTGTGAAGCTCTCTGAAAACTCAAAAAGAATCCGCAATCAGAATCCCAAACTCCAAGCAACAACCTCCTCAAAACTAGGAAACCCTAATTTCACCATCCGCATAGCCTACGGGTCTCCGGAATAGGCCAACGGTCAACAAAAACGATCACCGCTGAGAAGGGGACATTACAGCTGCCGCCTTTGATATACAATTACTGGGGTTGTTTGTTGTTGTTGAGGTGTGGTAGCCTGAACTGGCTGCTAAATAAACACTGGTGTGGTAACTTGAACTGCTTTTGGTTGAGCAAACCTTGAAGTAATTGGTGGAGTTCGGAACAAACTTGAAATTTCTTCTCCGCTTTCTTCACTTGACTAAACTTCTTTGCTTGATAAAATCTCCTCACTTGACTCAGCTTCTTTACTTGAATGACTTTCTTTCTTCTTTCTTGCTCGAGTAGGTAGTTCTAACTCCACAAACGCCTTGGATGAACTTGGTGTAGACCTTAAAATTCTTTTCAACTTATCAGGCGAGAATGAACTGATATGATCCAGGATGTAGCTGATTACTGACAGCGATGTGCGGGAGCAGGAGCAAGTGGTTGTCTTTGATTCAGCAAGTCTCGTTCAATTGCAACTTGAATCTTAATAGCCTTCTCTTCTTCTTCCTCCAACACGAAGCAAGTTCGCATGTACTCAGCGTAACTCTCCTTTGTCTTCCAAGCAAGATTATTCAATCCTGAAAGAATGTCCTCTTGATCGTTGTTGAATCCTAAATTAGGCTGCAACATTGGAAATATCTCTCTATGCGGTAGCACCATCTTGACTCATGATAATTTCTTCTCCAATGAATTTCTTTTTTGATGACAATCCCTTCTTTACTTGAATGTTGTTGTTCACTGCAAGGAATCCTTGGAAGGCCCTCCTTCTAGCGCGAGTTTCCTGTTGATGTGATTTTTATGACCGCACCAATCAGCAGAACAAAATAGTCCGAAGGCTACTCCATTCTCTCTTGAGCAAAGTATTCCGTGCGCTAAGATTGCGAGATAGATCGCACGTTCAACTCCAAGGTTCCGAAATACTTAGAATACCCTCAGTTGGTTTGATGTGAATTGCTGTTTTCATGAGGGGACTTACACAATTGTTCAAGATATTTGCAGTTAACAGTAAATGGATGATTGGAAGGGATTTGCGCAATGCGGATGATTTAGCAATAAGTACGTTTTCCTAAAACTAACCAAAGATGAACCGAAAGTAAATGAGTGTAAGGGTAAGAAGATTCTATATTCTACTCTAAGGTGGGACGTGGGATCAATCTTAACAGCTCCAGCCAAACTCTGCTCCATCTCACGCTGGACAGCTTACACAAAGTAGGTGCAATCTTCAAAGGGATAGCGCGTAATTTTCAAGTCACAACTCAACATCAAGATACCGTCAAAACGACGCATACCAAGGCATGAGCTACAATTGAAGTTAAGTTTATGAAATGCTCCAATAGACCACGCAAGGAAAACTTGCCGTCAGCAAGCCGCTAGTGGTATGGAATGAAACGAAGTGCCTTGATCAATGCCACACATCCACAACTACCATCTACTTGCATGAAATGAAAATGCTACTTCTTAAACTACTTTACGCTATCTTACGCTACTTGGAATTGAAGGGACGAAGAAACCTTGCTAGCTAAACACAATGAAGACGAATTTCACCATCAATGAAAAGATCCTCAATTATGAAAGTGTTACACGCCAATTTATTACAAAAGTTTTCAAAGGAAAACTTTCCCTCTCCTCCAAACTATGCTAAACTATCAAGCAAAATGTCTACTCTCTGCTCTAGTCTCTAGTCTGATGTCTATTCTAATTCTAATGAGGTACAAATGAGGTGACTTTTATAGATGGCCTACCCATGGATGGCCTGGGACATAATCAAAAGAATGGCTAAGATTGAGCCACCTCAGCCTTAACCCTAAAAACTGCCAGAATGGGGAGTGGTACATTAAATGAATCAAAGATTCCCATTCACTCCCAAAATAGTAAAGGCAATTAATGCCCACAATCAGTCTTCTAGAAGATCATCATCCAGTAGTGCATTCCCATTCTCCTCTCTGGTTGCAAACTCAATGAACCTGCCAAGTACAGCCTCAACCTCCTGAACTAAAATGGGTGGAATGCAATCGAGCTGGAACTCTAACACCGTGACTGACGGTTCATGCCTTGCACAAGATTTTCTCCAAGCAACTAAGGAATCCTGCGTGCTCTGGATCAAGCTAGAGAAAGTGGAAGTGTGTCATCCCTGCATGCAGGTCTTACTGAAAAGAAAGGCACTGCCCTACTTCCTTAAATTGTCAGCCACTCCCACCGGATTCAAACGCCCGCCTAGCTCAAAAGTAGCTATGGACTCCATCAATGATATATTATTGGCAGAGCCTGCATCTCTAGTTCAACTACCACAACACGAAGAAACCACGTCCCATGATTGCTGAATAATACCATCTAGAAAAGTCATACCGGTCATTCTCCTAAATGACCCCTCCATCAATTAGCAACCGCAAAGGAACATGCCTCAATGCCTCAAGACGTTTGAAAATTACTTTGTGGTTCCCGATAAATGTACACTACCCCAGCCCCGATCAATCGCCTCCATCCGTGCCAAAATGCTAGAGGCCTACTGAAAAGCAAAAGCAAGGTCCTCCATAAATTTCTCTGTCTCAACACGAACCCCTATGACCCACTTATCCGCCTCCTGTGCCATCTTTCCTAACTCCACAAAGGCCACTAATTGACTCTCTGGGTATGTCAGCTGGAAGCTCTATCACTGGAATCTCCTGGCCACGAGGACGAGACAACTGCTGCATATATCCTATCAAAGCCCTATGCTCTCTTTTCAACTTCTTGTACTTTCCTTCCTTTTTAAATAATCTGTCCTTGAGGGCGTGGTAAGAATTATCACATTCTTCGACAATCTGGGCACCCGTGGGGCATCCTAACTCCAAAGTTGTGACCATGTAGTCCCTGCAATCGCTCATCTCTTTGGCCACACATAATCAACCCTGGGTATGGCACCTTATGTGAAGGTGTGGAGAGCATCCCTTTAGTCGAAAGATCTTGAAAAACTTCCGCGTTTCTTTCTTTGTGGAGGCGCCTGATCCCGTTAGTTCTCTATTTCAACCGCCGGATCAATCTTCACTAGGGCTCTTCCTCATCCAGTATCACCAAGCCAATCAAATCAGATATTGTATATCAAATGGTTGTTGTTCTTGTGCCTCTACTTCATGGACTTGTTCAACTTCTATATCATTCTGGTGAGGCTCATTGGCCTCAAGTGGTTGAGTATCTCCTAAAACTATATCATCATCGTCTAAAGCCGCCTCTAACTCTTGCTGAAACTGAGGGTTAGTAGCAGTCCCCTCATTGGTCTGCTGATCATCTCTAGTAGGTGCGTTGACACTTTGGCCAACTGACTCTCTCCGTGGTGGCTGATTATCTCCTTGTACCACAAATTTAATCTAATGCATTTCTTTGATCAGCAACAAGAACCTCTCAGATGTTTGGAGAATGTCTCAATGGCGCAGGCCCAACTACAACTTTGGTGGCCTCACGAACCGGTCCTTTCCTTCTAGATTCGGACCTCGTGGGTGACTTGCTTTTTCCGCCGGTGGTGGTGGGTGTCTCCGTGATTCCATCAAATTGTAAGTCAATGCACCGACTCACCTTCAACTTACCACATCGTCTGGCTAACCCACGCCTAGTGTGACCGTCACAAGACAGAATGCAAAGTGTGTCCAAATTCACATTCAAAGCCTCACTAACCGGAGGGAAGGGAGTATTTCTTTATCATTTGATAACTGTAACACATTCATGTCCTCATCCACCTGGTCTGGTACCGGAATGACTTCACACTCCCTAATCATGCCTATTGGCAACCTAGAGAACATTCTCTTCCTAACTTCAGCTTCGTCTGATGCACCAGCCCAATAATCCTCAATGTTTGCCCTATGTTTAAATTCTTCTGACAGTACCCATCTGATATTATTATGCGGATCATAGTGCTGTCTACTGGTGTGATAGGAAAAGTGATAAAACTGAAGCTCGCTCTCGGCTTCTCTAGCTGCCTGTAATGAAGGACACACTTCATCGGAATTGCCCATGACAATTGGAAAGTCCACACCTCCCTTCTTTTTTTTCTTTTGAATCTTATCGTAGGCAACCAATTGCCTAGATATCTCTAACATCAATATTCTGTTGGTTGGGTACTTAGGCAGTCTATATGGGTATGAGGAAAATCCTTGCAACCTTATGTAAGAAAACTTCGGAAATTGTATAAACCAGCACCCATACCTCTCAATCAATTCCTGGGCTTCCCTCGAGATCCTATGATGCATCCGCTCCTGAAGTGTTCTCGTGATGTGCATGGTGAAGGCGTCATTGGCACGCTTGTAATGAGTGGTACTTGTCAAGTGTAGCTGCGGACAAGCCTCATGAATTTTAAATTGATGAGAACCACAGCCAACAGGTTCCTTGTATGAAATTCCTTGATACTTCGTCATACGGGCCATAATGTAAACAATGTAAGAGCCCATATAAAATGTCTTCGTTCTTCTCAGGCTCAGGAGCTGCTCGTGCAAATTGTCACTGATCATTGCAGCCCAGTTGACGTACTCCTTTCCTTCCAACACGAGGTTGATGTAATAGAACATGCACGGCTCAAAAATAAACAATTGTGGGCAACATCCAACTCGACACAGCATCATGATAAGATCACAATACTCCTGCTTCAAGTCATCTGCTATAATTTGACTTGGCAGCTTCGTACGAGAAGGCTTGGGGTTGCTCATCCAGTGAGTATTGATTGTCTTTGTACATCTCTCAAATGCAGAAGCATACATTCGCTCAGCTCGCTCCCTTGATTTATAAATCATGTTTCTATGCACTAGGATTCCAAAAGCTTCACCAATGGCAGCAGGAGTGAGGTTGGCGAGCACTTGTCCATCTGGTGACATGATTGACCTGTGATCCTTCTTGTAGCAGTTGGCGCACTCCATCATCAGCTCCAAACACTGAATGGCTGGTGGGAAACCAGCAGCTACATATAATCCACTTCGAATGATGTTGTGTGAAGTGGTCGAAGGTTGATGATTACCAATCCCCAACATCCGATTCTTGAAAGTCTCCAAGTTGACAGAGCCCAAATTTTTATCCGCCAGCTTGCCCAACTTCGAAGTAAACTTTGACTCTAGCAAGAAAGACTTCCTCAACTTCTTTATAACAGCTTGCCTGGACGCACCATTGTTGTCCTTGCCAGTTGTCCTTGCCTCGGCCATCTGCAAAAAAATAAACATCCATCAGCAAATTAACTTAGAAAAATAAATAAAATGCTTTGCAGGGCTGCTAGTCGACTTCAAGAAGTTGCAATATTATTTCTCATTTGCAAACCTCAACTTCTTCTCCAACAGACTTTGAATTATCAATCACTTAGAAACAAATTTCTAAGCAAGCTTCAGCAACTTCAATACTTCAAGAAATCTGCCAACTTTAATCAGCACTTGGGTTTTTGAATTCGCACTCCAGCAACTCCAAATCAGACTTAGCAAGTGTGCACCTCCTCAATAACATTCAGCTTCAGCAATGTGATGTTTATAAGCTTCAGCAGTCTCCTTTTCAAATCAAAATTTCTTCAATCAACTTTCAGCCTTCAGCAACACTCCAACATCAGACTCAGAGCAAATTGGATTTTCCTTCAGCTGTGAAAAGAAATGAAAAACTTCTCAATTCTTATAGGAAAATCAAATTCTGGAAGGAGGCTAAGTTTAGCCAGTGTATTAAATCTCCACTACCTCATTCGAATTTCCCTCTCTGGTATTTTTGACACTTGTCTTTCGACGTCAGGAATTTTATTCTTCTAGAAATTCAACTTTGACTGTCACATTTTAAATTCACTTTCGAAAATTTTTAAATTTAAATTCATCATTTAATCTATTTCCATTCACCAGCCGAAGTTCTGTCTTGCAAATTTTAAATTTTAATTACCTCTGACGCTCTAGAAAATTCATCTGTGAAGAATTCAATCAAAAATATCTAGGCAATTCACTTTAAATTCATCGTCGAAGCATTTTCCTTTTGAAAACACATTTTATTCAAATTTGCCTTAGAAAATTTTAAAATTTTCCTTAGGAAAATTTCACAATTCAAGTGCCGATTAAATTCTTCACCCAAAAAGCGTTGGCGAAGTGCGGAAGACATGGAAATCCATTTCTCATCGAAGATCATCAGTACCCAGAAGAATATTTTCTCGAAAACGTGATGAATCCATGGGTACACAACGAATGGGTTCATTTAAATTTTAAATTTTGAACCTTAGAAAAATATCTCCCTATGAATTTTAAATCTGTTCTTCTCATCTGTGAACATTTTGTTGCTCTGACTCGAATTTTTTTTGTTCTTGCAATGCCAACATTCTCTGACTCCGTCACCGGAAAATTCATTCGTGCTCCAAGAAAAATTTCATCACCTCAGAGTCTAGGCGTATTTTCTAGAGGAAGAAAATATTTTGCCTTAGAAAAATTTCGAATCATTTTGAAAATTTCAACCTGGGAAATTTTTATTCAATTTCTTTCACTTTCCTGTGGTGAGAAAATTTTATCAACTTTACTTGGAAAATTTTCCTTGAAAGCACATCATACTTAACATGTTTTATTTCCATCACCTTCAACGCCTTACATATTATCTTCATCACCTTTACACTTTGGGCGCATATCTAACTCGAAGGTGAATATTAAACTTTCACCACGCCTAGCAATATTTTCCATTAAATTTCCAACGCCTAGCATCAACTTTGTTTTCACCACCTTGTATTTTACCTCACCACCTTAGGCGCAAATGACACTTGAAGAAGAACATTGACCATGCCTAGCATATTTTATTCACCCTTTACCTCTGGCGCATTTCACACATGCTGAAGGATATTGAACTTTACCTCGCCCAACATTATTATTCATCTCCACTTTCAACGCCTAGGCGATACTTTATCTCCCTCTTTACCTTGTTTACCACCTTATACTCACCTTTACTCACTTCAATCTTGGGCGCATATTAGCATGTGTGAAGGATGACCCTTGGGCTTTGTTATTTTTGTCTTCACATGGCCTCTTTTGGGCGCATTTAGGTATGAGAGGAGGACGAGTTTCTAACTTAGAAACTTTTTGGATTTGCTTTGACTTGTTGACCTTAACTTGGGCGCATTTCTCATGTTCAAGAGAATGAAAACTTTCAACGCCTCCAACAGGTGACCCTTGGGCTTCCTCAATTTTGTCTTTATAGGCTTTGCTTGGGCGCATTTGAGCATGCATGGAGGATGAACTTTCAAACGCCACCTTAACTCTTATGAACTTGGGCGCATTTTGCCATTGGTAGAGGATGAATGCCTTTGACCCCTTTGACTTTCTTGTTGCATGCTTCTCAAACATGGGCGCATTTGGCTATTGGAAGAGGATAAAGTTTTATACTTAGAGAATTTTTTAGCATCTTGCTTGCATGTGAGGGCACATTTTGCTATGTGTGAAGGATGAAGTTTTATACTTAGAAATTTTTCAAACATGAGATCTTGCATGAGGGCGCAAATGGAGGGTGGTGGAGGATGAGAGTTGGATACTTCGAAAATTTTCATGCTTGGCATTACCTTGAGGGCGCATTTCAACATAGGAGGTGGATGAAACTTGTGCCTTAGAAAATTTGTA
>VDFB02151730.1:0-19837 GCA_007258455.2 Sequoia sempervirens | reverse complement strand
AATTCAAAAACTACAGTGGGACTAATTCACCCAAGGTGGCGAATGAGTCCAAGGGGAGGTATTTTTTAGGATTTTTCTTTTTTTTTTTTGACTTTTTGGTATTTTTTCATGTTTGTACAATGCAGATAAAGATTAATAATGAAAAATTTTGGAATGAAGTAATGAAATAAGATGCAATAATAAACTCTAAATGATGTTTTCACTAATGCAAGTTTAATAAGCCCTATGATGCAAGAACAATGCAAAAGACAATGCAATTAAGGCATAGGATGCAAATATAAATGCAATCAGAATGATATGATGTTCAATATGCAGGTTCACCAAAATGAACCATAGATTTTTGGGTAGGGCTTATAGACTACTCTTGTGCTCTTAGGATGTTTCACCTAAAAGGAGAGAGATAAACCCTACTAAAAAGGTCTAGTTAGGTTCAATCAAATTATGTAATGTATGATCTTATTTAGACTAAATGGAATGATCTAAGTGCAATTAAACTATGAAATTGAGAGATTATGAGTGCAAAACCTAAGAATAATGCAATGTTTGAAAACACAATGATGTTTGCAAAAAGCTTGAAATGATGAATGAAAATGTAAACTAAACTAAACTGAAAGCTAAATCTCTAAACATGTGCACCTGAGAGGCTGAAGAAGACTGAAAAGTAATATGGAAATCTGATAAAACCTGATTTTGGGCTAATTGGGACTCATTCGCCACCGTGGGAAAATTAGTCCCAGGTCAAGGTTTTTCTAAATAGGAATTGTTTTTTCTAACTAGGTGTCTGGATCTGCATCTGACTGAAAATGGCACCTCAAGGGGGAATCATTCGCCATGCATGGCGAATCAGTCCACTTTCAAATTTTTGTGACTTCAAATCTCTGTTATGTACCTTAACACCTATACAACAATTTCTAACGAAAACCCAAGTTGGGATCTCAAAAAATTCCTGCAAAACCACTTAAAATTGTTTTTCTAATGGGGGTTTGCCTTGGTCAAACCCCTAATTGGGTAATTAAACCTTGAATGGAGAAAAATATGCATAAAACCCTAGCCGTATATGGGTTAAAGACTAGGAAAATCTGAAGTATGTCAAAAACCCTATTCTATTGTGTAAGAATAAGAAATGCAAATGTGATTTGAATGATGCAAGATCTCAAACCTAGAAATATTACAACACATCAAAAATGGAGATAAAATGACATGCAAATGAAATGTAGATGAAATGCAAACCTTAATATGAAGTTAAAGTGAAAATGGAAGATGGAATTACTTTGAAACCAAGTCTTTAGGTGTGATTTGATGGCTAGTTGCATCTCCTCAACCTATATTTCTCCATGATTCACCATAGGCATCCATCATCGATCCTTTGCAATGTTGAGTCTTCACCTAAAGAGTGAGCTTCAAGACCTACAAAAACCCTAGTTTGCTACCTTAAAACTTCAACTTCACTAATGAAACTTGTTGTAGAAGACTTGACTTTAGAAATTGCTTTTGTGAAATGACTAAAAGATTTGTAAAATGACTTAAAATGAGTGTTTATAAGCAACAACACCTAATTTTCCCATTATTTAGACCTAAGAGGCTAACATTCACTAGAAATTTAAGTTGAATTAATTATATTCCTTCTCAAAATTGAATTTTCCCTCAAAAGGGACTCATTCGCCACCCTTGGAAAATGGTTCCCACCAAAGGGGACTCATTCACCCAAGGTGGTGAATGGGTCCCACTACTGATTTTTTAAGGTGGGTTTTAGGATATGAAAGAATTAAGTGTTGTTTGTCGGGTTTTAAGTGATATCTTAGGTGAAACGGGACCTCTAGATAAAAAATAATGGGTCTTAGGGGCCTATAAATGTTGTTTTGAAGGATAAATAATGCAAGGGGACTCAAAAGTGGGTCTAATTATGTGTTAAATTGTCTCTTTTCTCAAGAGGGTCCAATTTTCTATGGTGTAAAAAGGAGAACATTTGATAGAAATTTTCCTTCTAATATGCAAGAATATCCAAAATAGATGAAGTTATTTTCCCTTTATACCTTTTTCCAATTTTCCCTTATTTTCTATTTTATTTTACTCATAATTTTATTCTCTTTTCCCCCAAATTCAATTTATGATAAACAAAAAATCAGTGATTTTTTTAGTGGCTAATATTCGCCAATTGGCTAGTAGTTGAAATTTGGGAATCTAAAATTGGTTAATAGTTTGAGCTACAACATGACTTGAATCATCACATTTTTTACAAAATTTTATTAGTCTTATTTAAATCGTCAAATAATTTATTTTATTAAAAAAATTAACTCAAAAATTCCCAATGAGGTCAGAGACGTGTTTTTGCAAATTCTACAATTTTTCACATAATCGAGTCTGTGCTCACCATCAGGATTGCATCTAGTTCAATATCGACAAAATCGAACACATGGGTAATGTTAGGTTCTCTCTTAGCTATCCAACGATGTAATAAGGCACCCCAATCAAGGGAATTTATAATAGAATATATACTACCTTGGAACTGAAATATAGAATACATCATGGATGTGTAAAAGATTGGGCAATAAGGCAAGGCTATAGGCAATAGGTCCAATCCTCTCAAGAATCTCAAAAGGTCCAACAAAACATGTTGCAATCTTATTTAAACCCATCCCATAACATATTAGGCTCTTACACAATTGCACTCTCAAAAACACATGATCACCCATTGAGAAATATCAATCCAATATCTTGGTATTGACATACTCTTCTAACGATTTTGGATAGTCATCAACTACTCCCTAATCCAATCTTCCTACTTATTAACTTGAACTATCTCATGAACCAAAATAACATGATCCTCCAATCTATCCCAACTCATCGAGGTCTAACAAGATCAACCATACTCATTCCTAGAGAACTATTGTACCCATTATTATAGGCAACCTCCAAAAGGTATGAATAGACCTTTCATCTAAATCAAGCTAGTTAATAGAATACATGAAAAGCATGCCCTCAAGCACCTAGTTCACTCTCTCCATCTAAACATATGTCTCAATATAGTAGGAAAAACTGAAATTAAGTTGAGAATCAAAAGCATGCACTACAAGGATGTCACCAAAAAGGACATCAACACTAGATCACAATAAAAAATGATCAAGTGAGGTACTCCATATTAAGTGTACAATATCCTCCATAAACACACGTGCCATAGAAGCACCACTATATATTATGATCTCATAAGCAAAAAATGAAGAAAGATAATGATTAAATTTTTGAAATAGTGAAAATTTTCTATATATTAGATATTTTATCTATGTATTTATCATTCTATTTTTATTTCAAATTATATACACAACATCTACTGTACAAGTTTATCGAACTTATTTTTCCATACACTCAATAACAACTTTCATAAAGCATTAGCTTGGTGTTGATCTTAAAGCCAACCTTAAACTTTAATTTTAGATGGTGGACAAAGGAGATAGTAGCGGTGGTGATAGGAAGTAAGAGGGGCATTGGATATACAATTGTTCACAAATTGGCAGCGAATGGTATATGTGTAATTTTAGTGGATCTAGATCAAGAGGTGGGTAGGGTTGCTGTCAAGACACTCCAAGATGTTGGGTTTGATAATGTTGTTTTTTATTAGCTAGATGTGAAGGATGGAATAACCACTAGCCAAATAAATGTAACAAGCAAATTAAGCTATAAAAATAGGCACAAACAACCAAGATATCTAATCCTACTAGTTGAATATAGCAAGTAACAAAATTACTAGTCAAAGTAAAAGATAACCCATAGAAAGTTGTAGTTGAGAGTACTTGCAAATACTCAAATGTATTCAATACTTGCAATCACACCTTGGTGTGCAATAGGTACATTGAAGAGGTGTGGAAGGTCAAATGGGAAAAAAATGTTTTTTTTTTCATACATTTGTGTAGTACATGAGGTCAATTGGTAGGTCATTTTAAAAATGGTATTGTTTATATATTTTATTATTACTACTACTACTACTATATTATTAATTTTATTTTATATTTTTATATAATATATATATATATATATATATATATATATATATATAATTTTATGTATTAAATGTTATATTCATCACATACTCTCTAACATGTTAACATACATATAGTTTTCTATTGGCATAATCCTTGAACCTCCTTTAGGCGCAAGTGTTAGTATATATACCTCTCTATATAGAATTGTCTCCTCTATCTCTCTTTCTTTTTCCTAATCTCTCCAAAGATCAATTAAACTATGAGATTTTTTATAAATTAATTTAATTTGATCTATATAGAAATATATTAGTTATTAATTATAATAATTTCATATTTATATTTAATATTTTTTATTATAGAATATAATATATAATAATAATAATATAACCTCTATATACTATTATATATAATAATAAATATAATTATATTGTATATAATTTAATTTGTATTATATAAAATATATAATATATTAATTATATTTTGTATTAAAAATAAGAATATAATAATTATTAATTGGTAATTATAAAAAATCTATATATATATATTTAATAGTTTTGTTAAAGAATATAATATATAATAATAATAAATAATATAATTATTTTTTTATTATTTAAAATTTACATTATATAATAAGTATGTTAATATATACTTAACTACATAGGGTAAAGGATGTCATAATGTCAAAACCTAAATGTGTTCATTATTAGGACCTTGGCTATAATTTTCATTTTAATAAACATACTCCAATACCCTCGCCAAAACCTTATTTTCAGCGGCTCGCCAAATTGGAGGAGTGAAAGGTCAATACAGGGAGGAAAAGTTTGGAGGAGTGGAAACCAATAACAATAGGAAAGTAGTAAAAAGCGACAAAGAACAGCTGAAAAAATGGTCAAAAATGATGAACGGTTGAGATTCGTTTAATCGTCTTATAAGGCCTCTTGAAGCTTTTGAACCATTCACAAACAAAATGAGCTCGTGAATCTCAAATAAAGATATGCCTTCGACATAATTATAGGAACAAGACAAATGAGTATTCTACCAAGATATGAGAATCGAACCAAACAAGACCTAAGAACATATGAACAAACAAACCAACCAACAATAAATAAAAGGTCGTGTTCAACTATCAACCCAAACTTATTTGTTACAATTTCATTTATTCACACCCATAATTGGTTCTTGGATTCACACCTTAATACTTCACTATAGTGCTATTATATTGATACTTTATCACACTTGATCACCTACATTCGTCTAAAGTCTGGATTTGATTTCAATATCTAGAATGCTCTCATTTGTTGATTCACCCATTTATCATATTTCTGACCTTAGTGACCTACATATAACAATGATATCCCATTTGAACTTGGTTAGCTTTATGGGTCTCTAATTCTATTCCACTTGAGCCAAAAATGACTTTAACCAATACCGGCTGCTTGCCTTGAGGTGAATCCAACTAAGGGCTCAAGCTTGGGGGAAAAATAAATATCTTTCTCCATAAGAAGTCTTAAGAGGCCTCGACCTATATGAAGAAAAAGGGCGTAAAGAAGATTAGGATGAAGGAATTAGCGTGACTTTAAGAAAGGTGATCCATTGGGCCCACACAATTTATTTAATTCAATTCACTAGGGGAATTGGTCGAGTTGTTTTCTCATGATGAGCCTTCTCTCACTACGCTCCATGTCAATTATTCATTCACGTCAAATGAAATGAAGCGTATATAGGAAAGAGAAACTATTGATTACATAATACGATGTGACTTTTTATAGTGGGGCCGCTTCCTCCTATGGTCAACAGTTTCCATTCATAGGCCAGGATAGGATGTCCTGCGTAGTGGTGCACTACCAATATATAGGAATGTTTTCAATGTAAAATAGAATATTATATTTTACAAGTTTAGAAGTTTAGAAGTGGTTGGTTAATGGTGTCAATAATCTTATGTTTATCGTGGATAAGTGTTGCTTATGTGATGTAATGAATGTTGTGATGTGAATGTAGAAATTTTAGTGTTCTGTATGTATTTTGATTTGATTAATTGGAATTTCATGTTATTATTGTTTGTTTTATTATTGCACATAATTTTTAATATGTTGATTTGCACATCTCTATAGTCAAATTCATTATTAGGTTATTCAAATCTTTTGTGTACTTTGATGATATTTTGGGAGACATATATTCTTAGATAGATATGTCAATGCATGGTACTTTCTTGAAATGTTGACTTCGGGTTTTTGTGAGCAAGTGAGAAACCAATTGATTATCCTAGCATAGTAAAGTTTTAATTGTGATTTTGAACACCACCATTTCTAGATAACAAAGGCAAATAGAAATCTGAAGACCCAAAGTACAAATTTTAAGGCTACAAAGCAAGTTTGAGGCCACAAAAAGAGGTTTAAGGATGTAGATGCAAAGGTCGAGGTTACAAATAAGAGATTAAACCAAAATAAAATGTGAAGGTCAATATCCAATTTATTAGAGCCTATCAATCATAAATTTGATAATATAAATCAAAGTCAATTCACGAAGCATGTGCTACAACAAATCATCTAGTTATCATATCTAGAACTAAGTCTATTTATCTTTCTTTTTTTATTTCTTCACATTTTGGTACAGTTTCAAGACTACTCTTTCATCTAGACTAGTCACAAGTGATCTCTTAATTAACTGATTAGCCTAACTAATTTGAAGAACACTTACATTTATTCTCAACTATGCACATTGAGTGGACCTACAAACCAATTTAATTAAGCACACCAAAAGAGTTGCCATCATTTTTTATTTTTTATAATTTTTATTGGAATTCAATTGCTATCATTGTGTTTAAATAATAATTGTCATTAATTAATATTTAAGTACAAAGGCGACCTTTCAGACCTTATATATTTATTGCACAAATCTCCGCAAAACGCCATGTGAAATGTTGGCATAATTGCCACAAAATAAGAAAGAAACCCATTAAATTTATGAAATAGTGAAAAATTTCTGTACTAGATTTTTTATCTTTATTTATTATCATTCTATTTTCATTTCAAATTATATACACGACTTCTATTGTACAAATTTATCAAACTTCTTTTTCTATACACTCAATAACAACTTTCATACAAGCATTGGCTTGGAACTGATCTTAAAGCCAACCTTAAACTCTATCTCAGATGGTGGACAAAGGAGACGGTAGCAGTGGTGACAGGAGGCAAAAGGGGCATTGGATATGCAATTGTTCACAAATTGGCAGCGAATGGTATATGTGTAATTTTAACGGATCCAGATCAAGAGGTGGGCAGGGCTGCTGTCAAGACTCTCCAGGATGCTGGGTTTGATAATGTTATCTTTTATCAGCTGGATGTGAAGGATGATATGGGCATCCAAGTGTTTGCCAAATGGGTGAAGCAGCATTATGGAAAACTAGACATTCTCGTACAAATTATTCTCTTTCCTCTAAATTTCTCCATTCAAATTTCTAATTTTGGAACTCCTCTGGCACAACGAATCTGAATATTTTTTAAAGTGTTATGTTACCCTTTTTTAGTATTTTGGATAATTGAAGTCAAAACATGAAACAATCTAGTTATGGTAAATGCCTTTTTCCTGGGGTCGTACATTGAACGCCACAAGTTCGGGGGGATCTGTAGGTTCGATGCAACTACCACTTTTTTTATCTCATCTTATGCGACAATCTTGTAAACACAGGTTAATAATGCGGGAATAATGGGAACTTCAATAGATCATGACATCTTAAAGGCCAACCAAGCAGATCCAAGACAGATCTTCGTAAGACAATTTTTCTCTGTACATTGATTGATGAGTTTAGAATATTACATACTCTATTAACTTCAGCCTTTTTCTTCTATGTTATGAAAGTCTGGGAGAACAGTGGAAGGTATTTCTGAGAACTATGAAATGGCCAAGGAGTGCATTGACATAAACTATTATGGTACCAAACGAATGGCCGAAGCGCTTCTTCCTCTTTTGAGGCGTGCTGGTGATGCTGGAGGTCGAATTGTGAATGTTTCTTCTCGTGCTGGAGTCCTGGAGGTGAGCAAACTTTACCTCCACAACCCATTATAAATAAATTCTACCACGGCAGACCCATTATAAACACTTTTGAATCTGTATGTGCTATATAATGTCCCGCTTCTGGGAGTTTAAATGTCTACTCTATGATGGTATATTTCTGGAAGTCTAATTTACCCAACATTTCGTGGGCTTCTTTTATCAATTTTCAGGAGAGAATCGGTTGAATCATCTCGAATTAGCATTCAAGCTATATTCACCTGAATGTGTTGTATATATACACATAAGGATATATATGTATGTGCATATTAGCATATTTATTTTAGGATCAAACTATACATATAAGGATATATATGTATGTGCATATTAGCATATGTATTTTAGGATAAAGCTTGATAGGGTTTTAGAATCTATTTTCATGGAGGAGGTGGTCCTATGAAATAAAAAAAATTCTGCTACGTGATTAATTGAAATTTTTTCAGAAAAATAGTGGTCCTTACTTTTTAAGATTGCAGATTTGAGCGGGTTTAATTAGGGTGGGGCTAGAAATTGCCCCTACAGCTTAGGAATCTTTTTTGTCACTTGTCAATCATCATCTGAAGTTTTAAATTCCTGTCAGAAAAAAGAAAGGAGAGGGGAAATTATCTTTATATATTAATTTTTTTCACAGTATTGCAGCTCATTTTTTAAGTTTTGAAGCTTAAACTTTTAGCTAAACTATACTATTAAACTCATAGAACCACCAGCTTCAAAATATTTCTAAAAAACTTCAACAACACCCAGAAATCCCCCTTCATAGACCTCACCCTTACCCTTACTTAAATAGATCCATGTAAAAGATGTTCCATATCTTATTGTCACTGTAGAATGTGTTGGAGTGTGGGTGGCTGGATATATGCTTTGGGGAGGGGGGTTTTAACTTGACATCCACCATATCGTGTTAAGGTATAAAGGCTTCCAAAAGCTTTGTGAGATTTGGCTCATATGTATCTTGAATCATCTCATGTTGGCCTCTGTGAGTAGTCAGAACACCATTGACATATTTTCTTGTGTGGTGACTAATAATCACAAAGCAAGAGTAGACTCACTTAACACACAAGGAGAAAGATATCATTAATGTACTGAGTACTCATGTAAGTCATCTTAAGATGACTCTGAGTCTGAACATACACAGATCAAATTCCACAAAATAAAATGAAATTAATCCACTATATCTTTTAGAGCAACTTTCAAAGTGACCATAGATTTTATGGTATAATTGATGTGGTAGTGTAACCCAAAACAAGAATCTAAAAGTACTGTAACATTCAATTTCTTTTAGAAGAGCTTGTGTTCAATTACTGTGAGCCACTAAAATTGTGAAGTCAATGATTGTCGCTTAACTAAATTTACATTCCCTGTTTGAATTTTGTACAGTTTCTCCCAAATGAAGCATTGAGGCAGCAGTTGAATGACCTGGACAATTTGAACGAAGATAAAATAGACAGATTTCTTGAAAGTTTCCTGAAAGATTTTCAAGAAGGATCATTGAAGAACAATGGCTGGCCTGTTCAATTTCCAGCTTACTATGTTTCCAAGGCGGCTGTGAGTGCTTACACACGGGTACTTGCACGTCAAAATCCTGACATGTATGTGAACTGTGTCCATCCAGGATCTGTAAAGAGTGAAATGAATTTCAATGCAGGACACCTATCAGCTGATGAAGGTGCGGAGGGTCCTGTGATGCTAGCCCTTCTTCCTCCTGGTTCGCCTTCTGGGCAATATTACAATAGAAAGGAAAAAGCCAGTTTTTATGTCTTACATAAATGCGGTTATACTTTCCATTGTCAATGAAAGGCCATCTCAGATGTTGTGGTATTCTTATAAGCAAGAATTCACATTTTGTTTGTATCCTTGTGGGTGCTACCAGGCTGCAAATGATAACACCGAGCTAAATTTTATGTCATTTAATTTGATAAAGTATGATTTCAAATAGCAAAATAAAATTGAATCGTTTTATGTGAAATTGTAAATCCACACCAAATGATCAAACTCGGAAAATCCACACTTAACCTTGTTTGGCTTGAGATTTAATTCAAAGCATTTCGCTTATTGGTGTATATCGTAAATCCACATCAAGGATCTCATGTTCCTTTTTCAAAATTAAATTTATTGAAAAAATTCATAATCTATCTTTTTTTATATATATAAGGCTAAAGAATAAAACGAAAGAAATGATTAATGATACTATTTTAAATTACGGATGGTAAATCTTTTTAAAGAGAACAATTTAAATATTTTTATTTTTATTTTTTAATATTTTTAAACACTTTGGAAGTGGTTTTAGTAGGAAAAAAAAATCAAATTGGCAGTCTAAAAGGACTTTATAAAAGGAGGGCAAATTACTCAAAGAAATAATCCATTGCTATTTGTCATCAAACCCTTTTTCTAAGAAATTGAGCACTTACGTTTATCTCACTTCCCAAAAACAAACACTTTTTGGTCGAAGGTGCAATCCCTAATTATCCATGATGATAATGTACTTGTATTTTGTCTAACTAAAGGAAGGTATGAAAGGTGCTCCTAATCCTAGTTCAAAACTTGGCTCAAGGGCTAGGTGAATCAGATCTTGAACTTCTTTCCAATTCCACCCATTATGAACTGAAAGGAAATTGGTCTCTCTTTTACTCTGTAACTACATAACTAGAGGTAGGAGAATTTAGAGTACCCCCAATAATACTACAATATCATTGTATTTCTTATTAACCTAGCAAAATGAAAACACTTATCAGAATTCAAAATATTGCACTCAAAAGTAGAGTTATTTTATGGAGTTTTAATAATGATTTTAGTTGAGATCACCATCCCTATTTATGGGCTATTTATGAGCTCAACATCCCTAGTTACTCATGAGTCATGTGAGGTATAATTATTTTTTGTGCTAACCAAGTAACCAACTTTAATCACGTGAGAGCCACTTACAATGTTTATTTTGATTGACGTTTGGCTACTTGTAGACTGTACCTCAAGTTTACAAGCATGCCACTCAAACAATATAAAATCTATTACAAGTCTTATTTCGATTGATAATTGGATTCATTACATCATCATGTACAATACGTTGTGTAGTTTTCAATATCAAGTTATCAAATTGCTCACTTCGAATGTACATATGGTGTTAATCTACTATTCTACAACCACATTTTCTTCAATCAGCAATAATCTCATGGAATTGCAGAAATCAATGAAAAGAAATCAACATGATAATTTATTCAATTGTTACATTAAATAACATAGAATAAAGATGTAATAATATAAAAGTAATGTTAATAGAATATATACATGTCAACATTTATATCTTTGATAATGTAGCATGTATAAAGGTGCTTGCAAAATGTACATAATAAAGCTATTGAGTAACAGAATCTTGCTAGTAGCAAAATGCAATATTCACATACATTTATCAAAATTATGACAAAACTTCATTCCTTAGAAAATCATATCCCATGGTGACCAACTGACGATGTCCCACTAAAGTGGCATTGCAAAAATTTGACACAAAAGAATGCTAGGTTATAGTGGCTCCTTCATTTAATAAGTGTGAAATATCCCTTGGTGTAGGGATTCCCATTCTAATGTGTGCAATAGCAAAAACATCCCCTAAGCCTTGTAGAGAATCATGTTGAACCATCAAACTCGCTAGGAACAACACATCAAGCTGCAAAACTCCAATTTCTAGTAAAGAAGCCACAAACTCTGAAGAAATATTGATGTTCACCCAATATCTATTTGTAGTTTCTACAAATTTGAATCCCAAAACCATCTTGATAAAGACTACAATCCATCTATGTGTATCCTAAAAATCTATGTAAGTCTTTGGCTAGTAATTGCTCCTAAGAAGGCTAATTATCATGGAGGACTAGTTAGACAAATTGGTGTATCAAATTCCATAACGAATTTCAAATCGAAGCTTTAATCAAGATTATGATGAAATTCATTAATAATTCTAGTTGAATTTATTAAAAAAATTGGACCTTGGTTTTGCATCCCACTATGGTGAAGCATGAGCCAATAGTTAAAATTTTAATACAAAAGATATTGCACAATTTAATCAAGGACCTTCATCTTGTTATCTTACCTCATTTTACATGTTTTAAATTTAATTTTATTAGAAGAATAATTAAATTTAATTGAAAAGGTGAGGCAAATTGCCAAAATTGTTGCATTTTCACTTTGTCAACACATGGGAGAGCCATTGTAAATATTTTTTGGATTGACATTTGGTATCTTGGCTTCAAGAAGAGTACTTTGAAGCATTGAAAAGATAGAGAATTAAATGGATTGTTGTAGCTTAATCATTATCAAATTCCACTAATAAGTCACAATAAATTTCACTCCTAGTCAGAACTTATAATTTGTCCATCAAATGGTGAAAAAAAATTGTACGTTAACTTTAATTTTTTTAATATATTAATTTGTTATATTAACCTATCAAATAATATTTTTTATGGAGTATACTATTATTTTTATTCACATACCAATTTCTTAACAATTAAGAGTAATATTAAATATATATGTCAAAGAAGTAAACAAATGAATCGTACAAAAATTATAAATGTATTTTTAGTCTTAAAGGTCACTTAATGGAGCTATGAAAAGTATTTAAGTAGCTAAAGTACATAACTAGCCAAAAAGGCACTAAGCATGAAAAAAACCAACCATAAAATACATATTACAAGATTTGTACAACAAAATATAAACATAATTCATTATGAAAAATTCATTACCATTAGCAGAGGAGTTTGGAAGCAGAGCATCATTATGGTCCATGGAGGCCCTAAACTAGGTGTTTGAGCAGGAGGTGAATTGAATTGAACAAAGTAAGAGTAGAGAAAAAAGGCCATCACCCAAATCCTTCAGGTCCAAAACTCTAGACTCAACAATGATTCATTTATCACCTATTGAGCATGTGAAATAAAATATAGGAATAAAAATGAGGAATAAGATAGAAATATAGAAGTTGGGGATTCATTTAGTTTCAAAACAAATGGTTATCATTTACTTGGGTAGGTAGTAGGTGGAAAAATTCTTAGAAACTACTACTAATCAATAAACTATCATGGGACATCTATGCATCCTGTAGATGTCTACACATCACATACCCATATTTGTGCATTGTGCTAGTTTCTTGATAGTTTCATCTCTACAAAAGATGAAGCATAAAAGAAACACATTACTAACACATGTGTATCATCAATTCATACAAAAAAAAACCATGAGTGGAAAGGCCTTAACACCATGGGAAGAAAAAGGGCTAGCACAAGGGTTGATATTTATCCATGAATTTTTTATGTATGTCAAGATCCTAAGACAAGGGATAGGACCTCATGACTAGGGTACAAGTAATGGGCTCATTTGTAAGAGTGGGTAACACTCTTATACTTTAAAATTTACAAAATTATGGAAGGTAATCTAAGAGGTCTACATGTGAAAATTGAAGAAATTTTAAATATAAATAGATCTATAGAAAACTATACCTTATGTATACTAATACCCTAATTATGTATCACTAAGAATTCAAGTATATTGGTTACTATTGAAACACCTATAAGACCATATTAAGCATATAGGATTAGGTTACATGTCCATATAAAGGCATATTGTAGCAAGTCTACAAAATATTAAAGAAAGTATTATCATTATGGTATTGATGAGATCAAAACCATAGGATTGTGTTGAAGTTTTCCATCAAAGAAGACAAATTTCTAAGCATCAATGGCCATGAGACAAGGAGGGGCAACAAGGAAGATGATAGGTGGTAGGGAGAATTAAATCAATGCAATCACCTTGGCTAAAGGAGGACATCAGTCAAAGGGTGGATAAAGAATACTAATATGCATATAGTGGTCAAGTAATGAAGGGAAGACCCATGAGAAAAAGGAAGTCATCAGAGATAGTTCTTTAAGAAACCCCCCTCAAAAAAGGTGTAAAAACTTGGAAAATCTTGTAAATTCCAAAAAAAAAATTGGTGAATTTTTTCTTTTTTTGAGAAAAATAATAAATTCAATTGGAAAATATTTTGTAATCACTAAAAGTTTGTAGAAAATCCTACAAATTACAATTTTTTAAACCAATAAAATATTTCATTAGAAAATTAAACCTGTTTTCAAACTAATAAAATATTTTTGTTGGTAAATTGAACCTATTTTCAAAATTAAAAAATATTTTTTTTGGAAAATAAAACCTATACTCAAACCAATAAAATATTTTCACTGGCGAATTAAACCTATTTTCAAACCAATAAATTATTTTCATTGGAAAATTAAACTATGTTCAAATTCGTTAAAAATTTCCACTAGTGAATTAAACTGGTATACCAATAAAAATCATAGCATGGGTGGAAAAAATATCAAATGCTATATATTGTTCTATTCCAGGACAAATTTTCCACACACCCAAATTCCTACATAAATTCTTCAGAATGGAGACAAGTGACAACATATTATAAGTTCTAATCAAAAGTGAGCCACTGAGTGAAGTACTATATTTGAAGCCAAATGTTAGCACAACTTAATGACTAGTAACTACATGTTATATTATTTAATAAGTTAATATAGCATCAATATACTCAGAAAATTAAAATTGCATTGACAGTAATTATGAGTTATATTATTATGCAACTTAACCATAAATGTTTGATAGGTAGTCGTAGTTGCATTCTGGAAGGAAATGTCCAAAGTACTAGACTTATGAATTCAAACCTCTGAAATAACCCTAGAACCGTTAGATTTGCAAATATCAATGGTTGACCTTTTATTTAGGTGTGTTATTACTTATTAAATCACTTAAAGTCATGACTCATTTTTTATGAAATAATATTGTCACATCAATATGTGGGTCTTGTGGTGAATTAAATGCTCAAGTGTTGAGTATTGATGTCTTCATTCTATATATACTTCACCAACTTGATGTTCTTCATATCAGTTATAACATATTTACTATCTCTCTTCTCTACTCACAATTTCACTATTACATTATGGAGTCTTCATGGCATGTCATGCTACCCAAATGCTTTTGGGAGAAAAGAAGCAACAATGCATATGATAGACAAAAGTTGGGTATGGTTTTCACTATTTCTTGTGTGCTTGTTGAGGAGGCTATAAGAAAAATCTTGGGTAGGGAATGACTTCAAAACAACCCCCATGCTCTATTTTCTGAGGTAGCTTCTTCTTTCTTGTCCAATTGCATGGACATTTTGTTGGATAAAGTGTTGGTAAAGATGCTGACAATATGTTATTTTCAGCCTTTCATTTACTCTCTTTCTTCATTGGAGTTGGCACTTGAGCATTATAATTTTGAATTGAGGTTAGCCCCTATTGGTGGAATCTTTCTCAAAGTTGATTTGGCTTCTTCTATAGTGCAAGCTCTTGCTCTGGTTGTTATGAGGTATGGTTTGGCCTATGATGTATTAAAGGCCTTCTTACTAAAGGAAACCCTGTTACTCATAATTTGAAAGGAAAAGAGACTAGCTCTAACCCCTTAGGCATTAGTGCTAAAAGGAAAGGTTTTGATAGTGTTGAACCTAAAACAGCCAAAAAGGTAACTATTGAGTACCTCATGACTAGGGTACAAGTAATGGGCCCATTTGTAAGAGTGGGTAACACTCTTATACTTTAAAATTTACAAAATTATGGAAGGTAATCTAAGAGGTCTACATGTGAAAATTGAAGAAATTTTAAATATAAATAGATCTATATAAAACTATACCTTATGTATACTAATACCCTAATTTTATGTATCACTAAGAATTCAAGTATATTGGTTGCTATTGAAACACCTATAAGACCATATTAAGCATATAGGATTAGGTTACATGTCCATATAAAGGCATATTGTAGCAAGTCTACAAAAGATTAGATAAAGTATTATCATTATGGTATTGATGAGACCAAAACCACAAGATTGTGTTGAAGTTTGCCATCAAAGAAGACAAATTTCTAAGCATCAATGGCCATGAGACAAGGAAGGGCAACAAGGAAGATGATAGGTGGTAGGGAGAATTAAATTAATGCAATCACCTTGGCTAAAGGAGGACATCAGTCAAAGGGTGGATAAAGAATACTAATATGCATATAGTGGTCAAGTAATGAAGGGAAGACACATGATAAAAATGCAGTCATCAAAGATAAAGTTAAGAAACCCCCCTCAAAAAAGGTGTAAAAATTTGGAAAATTTTGTAAATTCCAAAAAAAAAAAATTATTGGTGAATTTTTTCCTTTTTTGAGAAAAATAATAAATTCAATTGGAAAATCTTTTGTAATCACTAAAAGTTTGTAGAAAATCCTACAAATTACAATTTTTTAAACCAATAAAATATTTCATTAGAAAATTAAACATGTTTTCAAACTAATAAAATATTTTTGTTGGTGAATTAAACCTATTTTCAAAATTAAAAAAATATTTTTTTTGGCAAATAAAACCTGTACTCAAACCAATAAAATATTTTCATTGGCGAATTAAACCTATTTTCAAACCAATAAATTATTTTCATTGGCAAATTAAACCTATGTTCAAATTAGTTAAAAATTTTCATTGGTGAATTAAATTGGTATGTACCAATAAAAATCATAGCATGGGTGGC
This sequence comes from Sequoia sempervirens, assembly GCA_007258455.2. Lineage (NCBI taxonomy): Eukaryota > Viridiplantae > Streptophyta > Pinopsida > Cupressales > Cupressaceae > Sequoia > Sequoia sempervirens. Next base: position 3,226 of record VDFB02151730.1, on the reverse strand, counting down.
AAAAATATCAAATGCTATATATTGTTCTATTCTAAGACAAATTTTCTACACACCCAAATTCCTACATAAATTCTTTAGAATGGAGACAAGTGACAACATATTATAAGTTCTAATTAAAAGTGAGCAACTGGATGAAGTACTATGTTTGAAGCCAAATGTTAGCGCAACTTGATGACTAGTAACTACATGTTATATTATTTAATAAGTTAATATAGCATCAATATACTCAGAAAATTAAAATTGCATTGACAATAATTATGAGTTATATTATTGTGCAACTTAACCATAAATGTTCGATAGGTAGTTGTAGTTGCATTCCAGAAGGAAATGTCCAAAGCACTAGACTTATGAATTCAAACCTCTAAAATAACCCTAGAACTGTTAGATTTGCAAATATGAATGGTTGACCTTTTATTTAGGGGTGTTGTTACTTATTAAATCACTTAAAGTCAAGACTCATTTTTTGTGAAATAATATTGTCACATCAATATGTGTGTCTTGTGGTGAATTAAATGTTCAAGTGTTGAGTATTGATGTCTTCATTCTATATATACTTCACCAACTTGATGTTCTTCATATCAGTTATAAAATATTTACTATCTCTCTTCTCTATTCATAATTTCACTATTATATTATGGAGTCTTCGTGGTGTGTCATGCTACCCAAATGCTTTTGGGAGAAAAGAAGCAACAATGCATATGATAGACAAAAGTTGGGTATGGTTTACACTATTACTTGTGTGCTTGTTGAGGAGGCTATAAGAAAAATCCTGGGTAGGGAATGACTTCAAAACAACCCCCATGCTCTATTTTTTGAGGTAGCTTCTTCTTTCTTGTCCAATTGCATGGATATTTTGTTGGATAAAGTGTTGGTAAAGATGTTGACAATATGTTATTTTCAGCCTTTCATTTACTCTCTTTCTTCATTGGAGTTGGCACTTGAGCATTATAATTTTGAATTTAGGTTAGCCCCTATTGGTGGAATCTTTCTCAAAGTTGATCTGGCTTCTTCTATAGTGCAAGCTCTTGCTCTGGTTGTTATGAGGTATGGTTTGGCCTATGATGTATTAAAGGCCTTCTTACTAAAGGAAACCCTGTTACTCAGAATTTGAAAGGTAAAGAGACTAGCTCTAACCCCCCAGGTAACCTCATTAGCGCTAAAAGGAAAGGTTTTGATAGTATTGAACCTAAAATAGCCAAAAAGGTAACTATTGAGATTAGAAACGAGGAGCAAGGTAAATTAGATGATTCCAACAGTGGGAAGGGTGGAAGAAGATTAGCGAGGCTCATGGGCCAATTGGCCAAATGTAAGAAATTATGCTTCAAAGAACCTGGGGATGACCCTAAAGATGAAGCTCTGCCTACCATTAATTTGAGTAAAAAGGAGTTGTCAGTGCTTTTGGGAGAAGACTTCTCAGAAGATTCTATTCGCAGTGAAGAGGATGAAGAAATGGGTTGTGATGACCAACTGGAGGTTAAAGACTTGGAGGATGAGGAAGCAGAAGGGCTCAAGAATATTGAATGTGAAGTCAAGGAATTGGTTAGGGAAGTCAGGAAGGGAATGGAAGAATAGCTGAGTAAGTGCACCAAGATGGTTCCCAAAAAGGGGGCTTAAGTGGCCACTTTTTTTCTGAAATCAGGAAATACTAACCTTGGGCATGAAATTGAGGATAGTTACACTCAAAATTTTGAGATGGAACAAAAACAAGGATCGAAGTGCTCCGAGTCTACTTTCTAAACTACTAATTTATTTTGAAAATGGTTGATTTTAAGGGGTTCAAAAGAGGGACGTACACAAATTGGTGTTGTTTTTTTCAAAACAACATAACATAGCAACTCTTGTACGACCCTAGCATGGTGAACTTTTTTGTAGTATTTTTAAAATCACTATGGTCAAAAGTTAGCTAATAGTATCTAGTTGATGCACGATTTGTCTAATAATTTTTTAATGAATATTTGATTTTTTACTAATTTTCTAAGTGGGCACTTCCTGAAAAGCAGAATTTTGGCTGTACTCCCCCTACAAATTTTGGAAAGTAATTGATTTTTTTTTTAAATGTAGAATGGAGTCTAGTTTCTAAAAATGCAATTTATTTGAAATTTTGATGAATGGTTAATTTATAATGAAAAAAACACCAAACACTGCTTTTTGGCAAAAAAGAGACAAACAAACAAAAGAAATTATGGATGAAGGGCTTAACATTGTCCGAAAGTGAAAAAATTACATCGTTGGATAGTTAGGAGAGAACCTAACATTACCCATGTGTTCGATTTTGTTGATATTGAACTAGATGCAATCCTAAGGGTGAGCACAAACCCGACTATGTGAAAAATTGTAGAATTTGCAAAAACACGTCTCTGGTCATTGGGAATGCCCTCCAAGCCTTTGGGCTGGTATTCCAAGGAAAATACCAATGTTAAGGCTTGGGGATTCCCAAAGCAAAATATAACGCAAGCATGTTATAACGCACTTATGTTATGTCTTAGTTTTGACTTTTTTTTGCTTCTCTGGGATACATGTCAAGCAAGACATAATGCGAGTGCATTATAATGCACTCACATTATGTCTTCCTTTATGTTAAATTCCACTTTATTGAATGTTTGTTGATATATTTGTATGTTTGTATGTACATGTATGTTGGTGTGTCATGTATGTATGTATGCATGCTTGTATGTATGTATGTATGCTTGTATGTATGTATGTATGTCTGTATGTATCAGTGCATGTATATTGTATGTATTCCTATATGTATGTAAGATTGTATCTACACATGTATGTATGTATGCTTGTATGGATGTAGGATCGTATGTACATATGTATTATTCTTGTATGTATTTATGTATGTCTTTAGAGGGAGGGATAATTTTAAGAGAGAGAGAGAGAGAGTCTAGAGAGAGGGAGAGGGGGTGGAAGTGAGAATTTAACAGAGAGGGAGTTGGAGAGAAGGGGTTGGAGTGAGGGGGACTTAGCTAGGTAGGGTGAGATAGAGAGACTTGAGAGATAGGTAGGGAGAGGGAGTGTGAGAGAGGGAGTGGGAGAGAGGGAGTGTGAGTGAGAGACTTGAGAGAGGGAGAGGGTGTGGAGGGAGTTCAACCCGAGAGCAAGAGAAAGAGGGGGTTGGAGGAGAGGACTTATCCAGGGTAGGGTGGAGGGATAGATAGAGAGAGGAGAGAGAGAGAGTTTACCAGGTGAAGTTGCCGAGGGGAGGACATGAGAGAGAGAGTGG
>VDFB02151729.1:0-20072 GCA_007258455.2 Sequoia sempervirens | reverse complement strand
CCCTCTTTTCCCAACTAGGGCATCATGCCATAACATAATTTTGAAATCGCTTGTCCTTGTAGACCTTTTGAACAATTCAAACTCCACAACCTCACCCTATGTCCAACCTATTCTAACTTATTCTCAAGCAATTTCTTCTTTTCACCTTGTCTAGGCTTGCTTTTAAGGCCTAAATTTTGAAATTTCAAGAGGGGCGGCATTATTAATCTCTTCCAATTCCTTTACCAATTCTATTTTCTTATTTGTACTCCCTATTGTACTTACATAATTGACTCAAATGACCCCACACTAACTCAAAACTGAAAGAAAGATTACAAAATGCCCTATCATTGCCTTATTTGACATTATCATGACTAAAACCACTGAACTAGACCTTCTTCATCAAATGGAGGAACAAGGTTCTCTACACCAATGATCATATGCTTTTTGTGTGGAAAAATTAGACTTCTCAACTGTCGTGTGTATGTTTCTCTTTTTGATTGTTTTGCATGCGATCATAAGGGATCAAGCCAATTGAACATAGCTCAGAGCAACTCCGTGTGTTTGGGTGTGAAAGAGGACAATGCCTAGTGTAAATATACCTATCAAGACACATTGGAACAATTTTTTTGATCACACAAATTGTAAAATGAAAGTTGCACCACTTTGCAACTTTACACTGCTTGCATTTGACACTTTTTCCATCAAGTGAAAATTGGACACCACAGGAAAATGACTCTGAGATAACAAAAACTGAGAGAGGTTATTGTAGAGGGGCCCAACACAATCCCATAGGCTTAGACGAAGAGTTCATAAGCATCATGTTTTTTGAGTAATATCCCATCAAATTTTTCTTCCGTTTTGCACTTTGGACCCTGAAGGGATCAAGCCGGTTGAACATAGCTTGGAGTGATTCCGCATGTTTGGGTGCAAAAGAAGACCATTCCTAGCGTAAACATACTCATCTGGATGTGTTTGAATAATCTACAAGGTCACACAATTTGTAGAACGAAAGTTGCACCACTTTGCAACTTTCAACTACTTGCATTTGACAACTTTTTCCCCTAGTGAAAATTCTCCACCAATGGAAAATTCCTCTGAGATAGCGAAAGCTGAGAGAGGTTATTGTAGAGGGGCCCAATATGATCCTATAGGATCAAACGATACTTTTCTAAGCATCACAACATCTGGATAACATGTTAAAGTTTGCACCATTTTGCACTTTGGACTCTTAAGGGATCGATTTGATTCAATGTAGCTCGAAGCGATTCCACGTGTTAGGGTATGAAAGAGGAACATGCCTAGTATAAACATACCTATTTGGATGCGTTGGAACAGTCTGTGTGGTCACATGAGTTGCAGAACAAAATTTGCACCACTTTGCAACTTTGCACTGCTTGCATTTGACACTTTTTCCATCAAGTGAAAATCTGCCACCATAGGAAAACCACTTCGAGATAGCGAAAATTAAGAGAGTTTTTTGTAGAAGGTCCCAATGTGATCCCATAGGATCAAAGTAGAAGTTTCTAAGTGTCATGGTATCCGAGTAACATCATGCTGAATTTTGTAGCCATTTTGCACTTTGGACTCTTAAGGGATCGATCCGGTTGAACGTAGCTTGAAGTGATTCTGCGTGTTTTGGTGTGAAAGAGGACCATTCCTAGCATAAACATACCTATTCAGATGCGTTGGAATAGTTTGCATGCTCACATGAGTTGCAAAATGAAATTTGTGTTGGGAGATTGTTGGATGTTGTGGATGTGTTGCTGATATGTAGTTGTCATTGATGTCAACACTATTAGCATTTGGTGTATCAGTTGCTGTATATGTCAAGGATATTGAGAAAATTGTAAAAGAAAGTGTTTTAGGTTCCCAGTGGAACTGTGTAGGCCATGAAGTTATTTTTTTTCTATACGTAAAAGATTAGCTGATGTGGATCAAATAGTTTATTATTGAGCATGTCTAGATCATTTACTAGAAGTTTCAAAGGTCCGCATGAAGTTATGTGTGAGTTATGGTCTGACAGTGTTTTTTTGGTCTCTGTCATTGTTCTTGAATAATAATTGTGTTATCCTGGTTATCTCAGTTGTTTTGGATTCTTCTCTATTGTTTCTTGGTGTTCTCAGATGTCTCTAGTTCATTCTCCATCTTTGTGGTACGTCCACATTGATCTGTGTGCTTGTGGTTGAAGATCTTTTTGCGCATGTTTGGTTTTTCTTGTTCTTGGCCGACATGATGGTGGTAGCATGTGGTGGATCTTCAAGGAAGAATTAATTAAAGTATTTTTGTGTTGGAGATATTAATTTGGGTCTCCACTATGTTGTGGCCGACCTTGGTGGATACACATTAAAAATTTAATTGAAAATTTGGCCAACATTGCAAATATATTTTATTTTTCTTGGCTGACCATGTTGTGATGAAATATCCTATAGTGGATATATAAGAGCAATTGTGTGATTGGTGGAAAGTATGCTTCGTGTGCTCCTATGTGCATATGTGCGAATATCATTACTAACCAGAGTGTGAAGAAGATTGTGTGAAGTGTGAAGAAGTGTTGAACTTAATTGGAACTACAATTAGGTTTGAGCAGAAGCTATTTTCTCAGTTCATACCCTCCAGATTTTTAATCCAACTTTATTGGGCAGTGAGCCCTTTTTGTAATTGAGCAGTGAGCTCTAGGCAGTGTGGCTAAATGCATGTGCATTCCCCTTATTATTTTTCATTAAAATTTTAGCAGGGTATAATCTTGTGGACTAACATCCATCGTGGTTTTTCCCCTAATAGGGTTTCCACATAAAAAATCTTGGTGTTCTTTGTCTCTCTAATGTGTTAATTGCATATGGTTAATTGTTCATTCATCAGATATGAGATTAAGGATAAGTTAAGTTAGAAAAAGTTTAAATTTCTATGACATCTGATTCACCCCCCCTCTCAGTAGTATGTCCTTGTTTTTTCAACAATTGGTATCGGAGCAGGTTCCTCTGAAGAAGTTTAATAGCTTGAGGTGATCCGAAATGGAAACATTCAAGAAGGACAGTCCTAGATTTGATGGCACTAACTATTCCATGTGGAAAGTCAGGATGTAATTTCATCTATGGTGCATTGGTGATTCCTATTGGAAGATTACAAAAAATCAATATGTTATCCCTAAGAATGGTACCTCCACTGTTGATGAGATCAAAGATGTTGAAAATAATACTAGGGCCATGGAAGCGTTGGTGAGTGCTCTGATAGATTTAGAGATGGCTAATGTATTAGGTCTACAGAAAGCTCATGAGATATGGATGAAACTGGAAACTTTGTATGAAGGCGATGCATAGGTGAAGATGGCTAGTCTACAAAGCTTGAAAGGTATATGAGAATTTGAAGATGGGAGAAGATGAAAATATCACTTCTTTTATGTAGAGAGTAAATGAGATAGTGATGGGTATTACATGTGTTGGTGGTTCTGTGGATGAGGATGAAATTGTGGCTAAAGTACTCAGATCCTTGCCTCCCTCCTACAAAATGAAAGTTCATTCCATTGAAGAGTTCAGATCTTGAACAAGATGACAAGAGATACTTTGATCGGAAAGCTTGCTACTTTTGAAATAAGTGAATTTGGTGAATCCACACCAAAAACTGAATCTACTTTCAAGGCTACTATATCTAAAACTAATAGGAAAAGATACAATTGGGGAGAGAGCTCTAGAAAGATATCTAAATATGATGAAGATCTGAAACAACTCGAAGACAAAGAAAGAGAAGTACAAGAATTGGAAGCATTGATTGCAAAGCAAGAAGGAAGAGGAAAAGGTAAGTATGAAGATGTATTTCCTATTAAATGTTTTTCATGTGGTAAAGTAGGTCATTTTGCATCAAGATGTCCTGAAAGAGTTCCTAGATCTAAGCCTAGAAATCCTAGATTCCAAAAGAAATGCTACTTTGTTGAAGAAGTAGTGATTGATGATGAGTCTAATAAAGACAATGCAAAAGAAGATGATTGGGATTTCATTGCTACCATTGAAAACAAACCTGTGCCTACTGAATCTACTAAAGATAAGAAATCTCTTGTAGCCAGAGTTGAGGAGAAAGATGAGTGGGTCATTGATAGTGGATGCTTACATCATATGACTGGTGATAAAAGCAAGTTTGTGAGTCTACAGAAGTGTGATGGTGGGGTTGTAAGATTTAGAGATAACAATGCTTGTGTGATTCGAGGAAGAGGTTCTATTAGCCTTGGTGGTAAGGAAAACACTGATGATGTTCTCTATGTTGAAGGCCTAAAGCATAACTTGTTAAGTGTTGGACAGATGGTACTCAAGGGATATGATCTGCAGTTCAAGAATAGAAAATGCAAGATTTGTGGGAGCTCCGGAAACATGATTGCTACTGGTGTGCAAACTAAAGGTAATATTTTTCACTTGAATACTGCTAGTGGAAGTTGTTTAATTGCTCAAGTAGATGAAAGTTGGTTGTGGCATAGAAGGTTGTGTCATGTAAACTTTGACAACATTATCAAGATAAGTTATACTCAAGCAGTAAGAGATCTACCTAGGCTAGTGAAGCCTGCTAATGTAATATGCCAAGAATGTCAGATGGGTAAACAAACTAGAGTCTCCTTCCAAAGAAAACAATTTTATTAAAATAATGTGCTAGAATTGCTACATACTAATCTTTGTGGTCCATCTAGAGTTAGAAGTATTCATGGAGAAAGATATTTTATGTTGGTCATTGATGATTACTCTAGAATGATTTGGGTTTCCTTTTTGAGAGAAAAGTGTGAAACATTGGACAAGTTCAAAAGTTTCAAGGCCATGGCAGAAAATGAAAAAGGTTTGAAAATCAAATGCCTGAGATTTGATAGAGGTGGTGAATTCATCTCCAAGGATTTCAACTCTTATTGTGAAGAGCATGGGATTAAAAGATAGTTATCTGCTCCCTGAACCCCTCAACAGAATGGAGTTACAGAAAGAAAGAATAGAACAATTCTGGATGCTGCCAGAACAATGATGATGGAAGGAAATGTGTCTCAGATGTATTGGAGTGAAGTGGTAAGAAATTTTGTGTATACCTTGAATCAGTTGAATGTGGATGGTAATTCTGGTAAGACCCCTTATGAACTATGGTTTGGTCACAAGCCTACTGTTAAGAACTGCAAGATCTTTGGAAGAAAATGCTATATCAAGAGAGATGATGATATAGGAAAATTTGATGCTAGAAGCGATGAAGGGATCTTCCTAGGTTACTCCACAAAGAGCAAGGCATACCGATGTTACAACAAAAGACTAAGAAAGATTGTTGAGAGTGAAAATGTCAGAGTTGATGAGGACTCTATCAAATCATCCAAACGGTGTAGCTTCGATTCATATGAAGACAACACAAATCAAGGAAAGAACACTCAAACACTGAATCTACTTTAGATTATTCCATATGTTCCCGTGAAGCTACCACAAGTTGTTTCGAAAAATCAAGTCAGTCAGGAAGCATAGACAAGTGCAAGTGTAGAAGAAAGTTCAGAAGACACAGAAGTATGAGAAAGTCCCAAGACTCTAAGGTATGTAAAGCTAAATCATTTTGAAAGTCAAATCATAGGAGATAAAAGCAAATGAGTGCAAACTAGAAGAAAATTTGTAGAAGAATATTGTCTGATTTCCAAGATTGAACCTAAGAATGTCATTGAATCCTGTCAAGATGAACACTGGTTGGAAGCTATGAAGGAAGAGCTAGCACAAATTAAGAAGAATGAGACATGGGAACTAGTTCCTAGGCCCAAAGACAAGAATGCGATTGGTACTAAGTGGGTATTCATAAACAAGCTGAATGAGGAAGTGAAGTGGTCCAAAATAAGGCAAGACTTGTATGTAAAGGGTACTCTCAAATGGAAGGTATTGATTTCGAAGAAACCTTTGCCCCTATTGCTAGAATTGAAGCAGTAAGATTATTTCTTGCTTATGTTGCTTATAAGAGCTATAAAATCTATCAAATGGATGTAAAGTTTGCATTTCTCAATGGGGAACTAGAAGAAGAAGTGTACATTGAACAACTAGATGGATTTCAACTAATAGATAAGGAAGACATGGTTTACAAATTGAAGAAAGCTCCGCATGGGCTTAAACAAGCCCCTAGAGCTTGGTATGCTAGATTGGAAAAATATCTACTAAAGCTTGGATTCACTAAAGGTACTGTTGATAGTAACTTATACTTTAAATTAGATCATGATAAGGAGTTAATCATAGAAGTCTTTGTTGATGACATCATTTTTGGAGGAGATGATAATCTATGCATGAAATTTGCTGATGAGATGAAGAGTGAATTTGAGATGAGCATGATTGGTGAAATGAAGTTCTTTTTGGGATTGCAAATTACATAGTTGGACCAAGGGATTTTCATATCTCAATCCAAATATGTGAAGGAACCGTTGAAGAATTTTGGAATGGAAGACTCCAAACTTGTTGGTACCTCTATTGTGATTGGATGTAAGTTGACACAGAATGATGACTCTCCTAAGGAAAATCAAACTAGGTATAGGTCAATGATTGGTGGATTGCTCTACTTGACTCATACTAGACCAGAAATTATGAATGTTGCATGTATGGTTGCTAGATTTCAAGCTGATCCAAAAGAATCACATGTGACTGTTGTTAAAAGAATCTTTAGATATTTGAAAGGAACAATTGACTTTGGACTTTGGTATCTAAAGGATGATGATCTCACTTTGTGTGCATACATTGATGCTGACTGGGTTGGTGATGTGGATGACATAAAAAGTACTAGTGGTGGTGCTTTCTTCCTATGGAAGAAGCTGGTATCTTGGTTAAGTAAAAAGAAAAACTCAATATCTCTATCTACTGCTAAAGCATAATATATTGTTGCTGCCAATAATTATACTCAAGTGATATAGATGAAACAAATGTTGAGAGATATTAGAGTAATATATGAAGAGCCTATTGCCATATACTGTGACAACTCAAGCACAATAAATATACCAAGGAATGCAATGCTACACTCTAAGACAAAATGTATATCAATCAAGTTTCACTTTCTGAGGGAAAAAGTAAATGAAAAAGAAGTCAAACTAGAGTATGTTCCTACCAAAGAACAGATTGTAGATATATGTACTAATCCATTTCTGAAGGATACTTTTGAGTATCTCAGAGGAATGCTAGGGGTAATTTCCCCTCCTGATAATAACTAAATGATGCATTTACTTGCATCAATTTGTGAGCCTTATTGCTATATTATGATCCAGATTGATGTTTTCGTGGTTGCTACTCAGGGGTAGTAATCAGATGTGCAGATATGTGGTTTAGAGTGTATGGAAAGGTCATGGTTACCTTTTCCATTGATTTCAAAGGGGGAGAAGAGTAATGTGAAAAATATCTTAGGGGAAGAAGAGCAACATGACAATTTTTTTCAGAAATGAAGTGCAAGAAGAGGTCAGTGTGTTGGGTTGATGGTATTTTTTACATCATGTGTTGCCATCAATGCCAAAGGGGGAGATTTTTTGATGTTGTGGATGTGTTGTTGATATGTGGTTGTCATTGATGTCAACACTATTAGCATTTGGTGTATCAGTTGTTGTATATGTTGAGGATATTGAGAAAATTGTAAAAGAAAGTGTTTTAGGTTCTTAGTGGAACTGTGCAAGTCATGGAGTTTTATTCTGTACATAAAATATTAGTTGATGTGGATCAAATAGTTTATTGTTGAGCATATCTAGATCAGCTACAGGAAGTTTCAGAGGTCCATGTGAAGTTCTGTGTGAGTTATGGTCTGACAGTTTTTTGTTGGTCTCTGTCAGTGTTCCTGAATGAAAATTGTGTGATTCTAGTTATCTCAGTTGTTGTGGATGCTTCTATGTTGTTTCTTATTGTTCTAAAATGTCTCTAGTTCACTCTCTATCTTTGTGGTACATCCAAATTGATCCATGTGCTCGTGGTTGAAGATCTTTTTGCATATGTTTAGTTTTTCTTATTCTTGGCCAACATGATGGTGGTAGCGTGTGGTGGATCTTCGAGGAAGAATTAATTAAAGTATTTTTGTGTTGGAGATATTAATTTGGGTCTCCACTATGTTGTAGATGACCTTTGTGGATGCACATTAAAAATTTAATTGAAAATCTGGGCCGACATTGCAAATATATTTTGTTTTTCTTGGCCGACCATGTTGTGGTGAAATCTCCTGTAGTGGATATATAAGAGTGATTGTGTGATCAGTGGAAAGTATGCTTCATGTGATCCTATGTGCGTATGTGCGAATATCATTACTAAGCAGAGTGTGAAGAACATTGTGTGAAGTGTGAAGAAGTGTTGAGCTTAATTGGAACTGTAATTAAGCTTGAGCAGAAGCTATTTTCCCAGTTCATACCCTCTAGATTTTTAATCCAAATTTGTTGGGAAGTGAGCCCCTTTTGTAATTGAGCAGTGAGCTCTAGGCAGTGTGCCTGAATGCATGTGCATTCCCATTTTTTTTTTTCATTATACTTTTAGCAGGGTATAATCTTGTGGACTAACATCCACCATGGTTTTTCCCCTAACAAGGTTTCCACATAAAAAGTATTGGTATTCTTTGTCTCTCTGATGTGTTAGTTGTTCATTCATTAGATCTGAGACTAAGGATAAGTTAAGTTGGAAAAAATTTAAATTTCTGTGACAACTGATTCAACCCCCCTCTCAATTGTCTATCCTTGTTTTTCCAACAAGTTGCACCACTTTGCAACTTTTCACTGCTTACATTTGACACTTTTTCCATCAAGTGAAAATCTGCCACCACGGGAAAACCACTCTGAGATAGCAAAAATTGAGAGATATTTTTTAGAGGGGCCCAATGCAACCCCATAGGATCAGATGAGAATTTTCTAAGCATCACAGTATCTGACTAACAACATGCTGAAGTTTGCAGCCATTTTGCACTTTGGACTCTTAAGGGATTGATTCGGTTGAATATAGCTTGGAGTGATTCTGTGTGTTTGGATATGAAAGAGGACCATTCCTAGTGTAAAAATACCTATTCCAATGTGTTAGAACAGTTCTTATGGTCACACGAGTTGCAGAATGAAAGTTGCCCCACTTTGCAACTTTACATTGCTTGCATTTGACACTTTTTCCATCAAGTGAAAATTTGCCACCATGGGAAAACCACTTTGAGATAGTGAAAAATGAGAGAGGTTTTTGTAGACGGGCCCAACTTGATCCCATAGGATGAAACTAAAAGTTTCTAAGCATCATGGTATCCAAGTAACAACATGCAAAAGTTTGAAGTCATTTTGCACTTTGGACTCTTAAGGGATCGATCCGATTGAATGTAGCTCGGAGCGATTTCGCATATTTGGGTGTGAAAGAGGACCATGCCTAGTGTAAAAATACCTATTTAAATGCATTGAAATAATTTGTGTGGTAACATGAGTTGCAGAACGAAAGTTGCGCCACTTTGCAACTTTGCACTACTTGCATTTGACACTTTTTCCATCAAGTGAAAATCTGCTACCATGGGAAAACCACTTCGAGATAGAAAAAATCAAGAGAGGTTTTTGTAGAGGGGCTCAACATGATCCCATAGGATCAGATGAGAAGTTTCTAAGAATGATGTTAGCTAAGTAACAATATGCTAAAGTTTGTAGCAATTTTGCACTTTGGACTCTTAAGGGATCGATCTGGTTGAACGTAGTTCAGAGTGATTTCGCATGTTTGGGTGTGAAAGAGGACCATGCCTAGTGTAAAAATACCTATTCAAATGTGATGGAATATTTTGTGTGGTCACATGAGTTATAGAACGAAAGTTGCACCACTTTGCAACTTTGCACTGCTTGCATTTGACACTTTTTCCATCAAGTGAAAATTCACCACCATCGGAAAACCACTTCAAGATAACAAAAAATGAGAGAGGTTATTATAGAGGAGCCCAACATGATCCCATAGGATTAGAGAAGAATTTTTTAAGCATCATGGTATTTGAGTAACAACATGTTGAAGTTTCTAGCCATTTTGCACTTTGGACTCTTTAGGGATCAATCTGGTTGAACATAACTCAAAGTGATTCCACGTGTTTGGGTGTGATTGTGGTGCAGGAGCACTTTGCTCACAAATGCCTTCAAAAGGATAAATTTCAAAAATTGAATCTTTGAATGTAAAATATATGTAAAATCATTTTAAAAGGTTTTAGGTGGCTATATTTTAATGTATTTAAAGTCACTAAGGGGTTTGTTGAGTCATTTTGTTGCAGAAGTTGCAAAACATGTAAAATTGCAAAAGTGCAAAAATGTGAACAAAAACAAGAATATGAAGGGTCACTTGGTTGTAAAGGGTAGTTTATTGGTTGGAAATGAAGGGATAGTTATTATTTATGTTGTAAGAATCTATTTAAGCCTTGAAGAGGCGAACCAAAGGAAGGCAATGTAAATTGGAATCAATTTTGTCAATTTCAATACCTTGTTTTGAAGTTTTAACAGTTTTCTCCCTGTTTCCAGGATTTGTACGGCCTAGTACAGCCTATAAACTTTGTGAAAGTAGTTTTATGGTGTAGGTTATTGAATAAGCTTTCCATTGGTTCAAGTCTCACTCATTTTCATTGAGTAATAAGAAAGTTATGATGATTTTTGTGTAGACAGGCAGTTAGAAAATTTTTCAGAAATTACAGTCGAAAACATGTTGTACGTGTTTGTGTAAATAGACTATTCCTAGGTAAAAATACCTATTTGGATGCGTTGGAATAGTCGTGTGGTCACATGAGTTGCATAATGAAAGTTGCACCACTTTGCAACTTTGCACTGCTTGCATTTGACACTTTTTCCATCAAGTGAAAATCCGCTACCACGGGAAAACCACTCTGAGATAGTGAAAACCGAGAGAGGTTATTATAGAGGGACCAATGCGATCCCATAGGATTAGACGAGAAATTTATAAGCATCACGATATCCGAGTAACAACATGCTAAAGTTTGTAGCCATTTTGCACTTTAGATTCTTAAGGGATCAATTCAGTTGAACGTAGCTCAGAGCGATTCCGCATGTTTGGGTGTGAAAGAGGACCATGAATAGTGTAAAAATACCTATTTAAAAGTGTTGGAATAGTCTGTGTGGTCATACGAGTTGCAGAACGAAAGTTGCACCACTTTGCAACTTTGCACTGCTTGCATTTGACACTTTTTCCATCAAGTGAAAATCCACCACCACGGGAAAACCACTCTGAGCTAGAAAAAACTAAGGGAGGTTTTGTATAGGGTCCCAATGTAATCTCGAAGGATTAGACGAGAAGTTTCTAAGCATCAAGGTATCCGAGTTGCTGCCCTTGTAGATTTTTATGGAAAAAGGGCATGAAAAATGAGGTTCATCCTAGGGTTTGATAAAATATTGCATGTAGAGGTTGGGTGATTATATTTTAAGTTTTTGCAAGTTATTTTAAGAAGTTCCAAGGTAGTGGCATGTTTTGATAAGGTGTGGAACCATTTATTTCAATAAACCCTTCTCATACTAGCATAAAATAAGGGTTTTGTGGTTTGGCATGGTGGAGTGAGTTTCTCCTGAGAAAAATTGTAGATTTAAGGGTTTGAATACATGAGAATTCCTACCCCAACAAGTTCATGGGGTTTTTGAATCTTTAAAGGTATGTTCCTTTGTAAATTAGGCCTAGTTAGCATAATTAAGACAACAAAGGTCATTTTTGATGCAAATGTTCCAATATAGTCACTATTGATTTTGAAGTATGTGTTCTAACTCAATAATGGGTATCTAGATCAGTCATTTTTTTTGTGAAGTCATCTGAGAAGTTATGATAAAATTGTTCTTATTTCTTCAAATCCAAGTTAAAAGACTTCAAAATACTTTCAAAAGTTATCTAACTCCTTGCTCTGAAGGAAACTAATCAAAAATAAAAGTATAAAGTGTTGTACAATCCACACAAGCTTGAAAAAAAAAAGGAAAAGTGTTGCAAATACAAAAAACACCATCCTTTATTTACTAATTTTACAATTGTGCAAGTAATGCAAGTTTTGCATTTTTACACCAAATGATAACTTTTGTGCAATATCACTTCTCTAATCACCTAATGACCTGTTTGAGATTTTGAATACATTACATATGACCTTCACATGACCTTTTTCACATTGTTTGCATTTGAAAATTCAAATTTTGCAAATTTTCCTATTGAAGGAATTTAGAGAACAAGGTGCTCCTGCACCAAATATGAACTCCAAAATTTCAATATTTGAGTAAATCTCATTACAATGCCTTAGGTATTCCGTTCTCACAGATCTTTTACAATGTCACTCATATATTCACGATTCTCTTTAAATGTCTACATCATAGGTGCTCATGGGCACGTTAACTTCAATTGAGCAACTTGAGATTCCCTCGCTAAGCTTCACACACAATTTTATAATGGCTTCAAATCATAATTAAGATTTCTCAAGATCATCAAAATAAGGATGTTGCATTGCTTTTTTGGCTGAGATTTTCTTTGATGGCTCATAAATTAGCATTTTCTGCAACAAGAGACCAATCAATTTTTAGTAGTTTACTTACAAATACACAAAGTAAAATAAGAAAAAGAAAGAGCATCCAAAATGGAAATGAAATGAAAATAGATGGAAGGAACTTACAGATAGACATGCCAGTATCTCATCTTACTCACTCCTAGTCATACATCTTCATTGGGAGTTCCAAGATACCTATTGCACACAACACCTCTCATGAATAGAATAACTTGAAATTTGAGATGCTCTTATAATGTCTACATCATAGGTGCTCATGATAAGGTTAAATTCAAATAAATAACTTGAAATTCCCTCACCAAGCTTCACAGACACTTTTGTAATGGCTTAAAATTATAATCGAGATTTGTCAAGATTATCAAAATAAGGATGTTGCATTACTTTTCTGGCTAAGATTCTCTTTGATGGATCATAAATCTGCATTTTTTGCAAGGGGACACCATTCAATTTTTAGTAGGTTACTTGCAAATAGGAAAAATAAATGAAGATGTTATCATTGGCATCAAACAAATTAATATGCATACAAGCATAAATTAATAAGAACCAATGTGCATACTTAAAAATTAATCCAACGAACCATCCGGGTCTGCTCTACCTTCAAAGTCCTGAAACAACCAAAGTTTAACACTCTTATGTGGGTACCTTCTAAGTCACGTTCCAGTAACAACAACTAAGCCTGTAGGGTATTCAATGTTTAATCCATCTATAACTGGGGCCTTCAATTTCTTTTTGGCCTTAACACAATGACACAAGTAATAGTCTGTTCCCTCTTCATTGTCTTTATCTGCAATAACTGCATAAACATGCCCTACATTGATATGTGCAGTAAATCTCTTGAAATTAGTCAACATTATGAATACAATACAAAGTAAGATAACTGTTGTCAATTAGATTTGCACCCTGCTAAATACAGGACTCAACAATCTACTGAAACATGGAAACCTTCTTCAGATATGGGTGATTTGAAGGAAGAAGGAATCTCTAGAGTGAGCTGGTTCTCTGAATGATTAATTTTATTCTAAGTGTTTTTCTGAGAAAATGGATAGAGAAAGATGACTGAAATGAAAACTATGACTTAAAATGATTGTTAGGACTTGATAATGACTTAATGATGACTCTGGTTTTTTCCACAAACAGCTTTAAGAAAACAACAGTATTTCACAATTCCTCATGAACACTAAACACATGAATTATTTGCATGAAGATTCAAACTTAAATACAACATGCAACCTGTATTTTATGAACTCTTTGTACCAAAATTACAATTCTAGGACATAATAAGGATTCTGCAAAATGGAAATCACAATATAACATCGAACTAAAACTGCAACAGAAACAAAATTGAGGAATAGGAGTGCTGCTTTATTCAACTGAAGGAGTATGCCATAATCTGAAACTGAGTACAAAAAGGTTTACAAGCTCAAAGATGTGTATGAGCAAGAAACTATATTCTGAATCGGGAAGAAGGAAAAATACTAAGTCTTTTCAAAATATATCTCTAAGAAACCCTAATCCGAGCTCACAAAGAAGCTCGAGGAAAAAAGCTTCAAACTGTCCCAAAAGACTACATAAAAGCATAAAAAAGCACACTGCTTTTACGATCAAACTGTAAAGCCTCTAAAAATAGGTTGAATCTACTTTAAAAGCCAGAAAAACACCTTATCTATCCATTACAATTCATTGATTTTCTTTAAAAAATCATAAAAATGTCAATAGAAAATAGTTCTCTCCTATCAAGATCCTTAATTGATTTCTCTAAAATTAATTAAAACAAAAAACCCTAAGTAGATAATTGATTTCTTTGAAAATACAAAAGCCTAAGTGATCAAAAAATTTCACCCCTAGGTCATAAGATATTCACCATTCATACTCTCATTGTTTTCTCACAAAAACAATAAAATTAAGATACTCAAGTTTCAAATTTTTCTCTAAGGCATAATGGTGAGTGTGAACTCAAACCCTAAAGACTTTAAACACAGCCCTAGGCATATGAATTTTCGGCCACCAAAACATTAGCTTCAAATTTTAAATTCACAATGTAAGGTAAACCTAATTCGAATTTCCCACATGCCATTATCAAACACAAATATTCTAGATAATTATAATGTTGGCTTGTATTAGGGCATGAAACAAAAGAGGTCAAACCCTAAAAATGAATTCATTTTTGCAATCATTATTTGGAAAAAAACTTGCTCTGCCTAAGAGAGCATGCCGCCACCATGATTGAGCTCAGGCTGTAGCTCGTGTGCTTTGAGAAACTTCACTCCTGCCTTCAGATAGTTGAGTTCTTCATTGGGTAAGCTTGGTTTTTGAATTATCGTGGCTTTTCACTTCATTCCAAAAGCAATAAGGGTCACTAAGGTCATAGCCTGTTCATGCTCTATTCTTGACTTTCTTTTACATTCTTGTAACTTTTCCTTTCTTGGCCGCCTTGTATGAGCTCGGGCTTGTCTGAAAGCTCCATGAGAGAACTTCGTTGGCGGGCTTCTCCTCTACAACACACATAAGGTGAGCTACTATTTATTTCTTCCTTCCCTAAGCCACTTTGGTCTTGTGGTCACGGTCTTAGCTCAGTTTTTCTGATACTTAACTTGATGTGCTTTCCCTGCTATCTGGGTCTTCTTGTATTCACCATTCATAAGCTCGCCTTGGAATTTCACTTGGGGTTTAGAGATTTATAAAGCTTTGGTTGTGGCTATATGATACAAATCTGATGATCTCCTTACTTGTGTGCTTGTTGTTTTGTTATTTGGATCTTTCCGTGTTCCTTTATACGAGCTTGAGTCCTGATCTTGAAGGCTTAGTGTGAACTTGAACGAGGATCCTTTGATCTTATACAAGCAAACAATGGTAAGCCATTATTCTTCTTTGCTATTTTCATACAAACAAGCTTACAAATGTAAAAAAAACTATGACAAGCCGCGGGCTTGATATGAGTCTTTGATGGCAATTTATAGAAGAACCCTTCTTTCCTATTCAAATTGATCTCTAAATTTGATGGCAACTCAACAGGGTCTATCTTTGAGAGTTAATGAAAATTCACGATCCAAAGGTTTCCTCCATGCCGCGGTCATTGCATATTAATCTAGGCATTTGAAGTTTTTCCTAGGCTCGACCCAAAAGACCATTTGTCTATTTCACACTTCTGAAACAAAAGAACCATATGGGTTTTTGTAATTTTTAAAGAAAATGTATCTATTCTGTGATTTCTTTTATGGAGCTAGACCACCATTACCTTGCATTACTTCCTGTACCTTCTTAACCAACCCTCTCATGGGTATCATTGCAAGTTGCAATATTCATGGTTTTTATAAAAACCCTGACATGGGTGTCACTTGAAATTGTAAAAGTTGTACTTTCTGTTCAAACCCCCAATGTGGGTGTATGAAAAAATAAATAGAACTGCACATTTTTTTTTGGTATCTGTGTAAAATCTGAGCTCGACTCATGATTTTTTTTTGCATTTCCTTACATGTTCTAAAATTCTGAATCTCCTGTATATGGTATTTTAATTTTTTTGAAGGATATATGCAGCTAGATGCATTCTCCACTGTAGCTCAGCTTGACCATGAGAAAACTATGTAGATCTCACTTTCTAACAAAAATTCACCTGATTGTATAACATTCTAAAGAATACATATTCCTTACTTTTACTATTGAAAACCCTCATTTGGGTATATGAGATTCTGGAAATGTGTCTTTTGTTTGTATTACTTTACTGTCCTCCATACTGTTTCCTTCTTGCACACAAAATTCCTTTTAACTGAATTTGTAGATTAGTTAGCATCTTGATTCCTATGCACTCACAATCAGATTCACTTCAAACTTTTATCCATACCATTTCCTTATAAACATGTTGTCCAGTTTGGAAATAACTTTATGCATCTAAACCTTTGTCAACACTGTGCACACTTCCTGTCTGATACTCAAAATTTTTGAAAACACAGTTTGGAATGATGACAAAACAATTCTTTCAATCAGTATATCTTAATTTTTTACTTTCATTACTTTGAAATAACAGCAATACAGTAGCTCTATTTAAAACAACCACTTGCACTTTCAGCCATAATGAAACTGGTTGTTTTGTTGATCATCTCAATGCATTGCCAGAACTTCCATATTCTTGGTCCTCAACCTAGCACTCTTCATGCATTTTTATGCTCCATTTAACAAACTATTCCGTAAATCTGTTCTCTCTTGAGATAAAAATTAAAACAAATCTCTTCATTAAGGCATAATGTATGCATGTTCACTATCCTTAGTTGTGAGAAAGAACACTGATGAACCGAACCTGATATATGATCATGACGAACAAATAACACTGATTGTAAAAGAACGTGAACCATACATCAACGTTTGATATAAATGTAATTAGTTGAATTAATTGAGCGAGTTAAACTCACTATACACCTGTAGCTTTCAAGAAGCATTTACCTGATTGTTATGAATGCATAGTTGGTTTAATAGCTTGATAGATAACTATGCTTAACTCTTTTAGTTGTATATCATTTCTTTTCCATGATGAATATGATGATGTAATTACTATCTCTTTATCAGCCCACTCATAATGAGTAAGGGCAGCATGCCGAGCTCTACCCTTGTGGGAGCCCATTTTTCTCCACATGCTTGGTCTTCGAATAATAAACATCATGATTTTCCCTATACTTGCACAAAGAAACAAACAATGTTAGCATAAAAAACAATATATCATGATCGTGTTTGATGTTTCTCCTTCAGCTCATTTCTTTGCACTTTACTTGATTGCTTCAGTGTATGATTGATAGCAGGTTGCACTATTGTTGGTGATTCATATAGGTATCTTCATAATTGGAGCCTCTGACATCCCCCTCTTTTCTCTTACAGGTCAACGAAGCTCGAGAAGACAAAGGTGCACCATTTCAGCATCGATCATCGGCCAATCAGGCAATGATGATTATGTCATTACTTATGTGATTTCTTCTTTTGCATCTTCCATAGTGTAGTGTGCTATTAATGACGCATTGTGACAGTCCCATCCATGGATTGTGTGGATACTTGATTTCATCTTATGCTTTTCATTTCGAAAGGAAAATGCATTTCAATGTAATGTTGTATTATCATTTGGATTCTTGCAATCAAATGAAGCTATGTAAATATGAATTATTTCATGAAATAAATAATTTTTTTTGAAATGCGTTGTTGCTTATATGCTCAATTCTGTACTTCGTTTAATCTTGGAACATTGAATAGCACTTCTGAAATTCTGATTCTTCCTTTAAATGCACATCTGTCACTTGACGAACAATGGACATGATGCAAGCAACACTTAAACATAATCTGTAATTTCACCTTAAGATATAACAATGTTCAACCAGCTCCACCAATTCAGCTGTGGCAAAAAATTGGTAACAATAACAATATGGAATTTAAAAAACTAAGCAAGCATATATATTACCTGGTTGAACTAGATCTGATACGTGGTGGAAGTCGATCGATGATTCCATATGTGTTAGTTCCAATGTTGTTAGAGGGCGATACGTGTGAAGTGGGCTAAGATAATTTGTCAACGCACTTCCCTGACTCACAATCATTCCAGGCTTGCATTGTACATGAAGAACAAAAGCATGCCATATTTGTGTATCGATACTCCATGAACCAACATTTGAGCTAAAGAAAGTGTACCTCACTCGATCTTGTTAGTGTACAACAACCCTCATATGGTGCAATGTTAGTATCATCCATCGACCAAAAAAATCTATGAACTGAAGACGTACCTTCATTACCTAGACCCATCAAAGCATTACACCACTCAACAATTGATCTTGCATCTACCAAATTTGCATTGTATTTATACTTTAACTCTTCTCATGCTAATGCTCTTTTCACGCATGCTCTCCCTTTCCATGCCTGGCCTCACAAAAGTTCCACATATGTTGTACACTTGTGATGACATGCACCCTTCTCAACCAGTAGAACATGTGTGAGTTCTTGAACTGTGTTGCATAGTTATCTGACCATATTATATGCCGACCGTATGCTATGCCCCTCTGAGCCAAATAACTGTAGAACATCTGGAAGCAACCTTGCACAAACTCTGGAGAATGTGTGTGATCATCACTAATATAAAAGTGATACTCCCTCAATACCTTCCTTTGGTCTTCTATACTATCAACTACATGAATGAATGCTATGTGCACAAATATAGAAACCTGTGTGGAGTTGTAATACTGTGACTACACCTCACGCTGTGGCTATAGAGTGTAGTTATTTGCAAAGTCAACCATTGATACTATGTTACCAACTGGAAAGGTGTCCTTGCATATCTTGAATTGTGTGTCCAACCATCAGGCTCTATGGGTATGCCTTGCATACCCATACATTATATTGTCACGAAATATAGGCATAAATTGATACACTGGAATCTTCTGAATAACCAAATCACACCTTTTTGCTTGAGACCCATCTTTTGCAATGTATGCCACTATTTTATACTTCTTGAACTCTACTAGTTTCTGTCCCACCTCATCTGTTCTTTCCATATGTTGACATACTAGCATACACTACAATCCACCACAACGCTAACATGAACCATCCAAGCATGTTGTCCTGTAGAATATTTGACCATCCTCTATTTCAAATAATTTTTTTGATAAAAACTCTCTTGAAGATTTTGGTGGAGCTTCTATGCTACAATCTTGCAAAACATCGTTAGTATACAAATCCAAACATATAGAATGATAAACATCATAATGGTTAGAGAATTCAATATGTAGTCTATAGCAACAAGTAGTGCATGTGTGATTTATATTGAAATAAAAAGGTTTAAACATTTCAAAAAATATTTGAAAAATACTAATTTGAGGATAATCCTTTTGAAATTTATGAAAAAATTGGGTTTGAGTCGTATCCAAAAACTGCTTTGGATGTGGCTCACGGTTCTTGTAACTAAGGGAAATTATCCTGGGGTTAGCAAATCAAATGCATAAACATAAAAACCCAAAGTAGTAATGAAGTGCAAAGGAAAAAAATGAAAACACAATGAAAGATCTCACCAAATGTTTTCAATCTCCATGGTTGACCTCCATTACACCTTCTCAACTAGTTGTAAATGCGATGTTTACATCAGATTTGTGATGAGAAAACTAATGACAATGACAAGACCTAAGCAAATGTTGAAGGATTTGAGATAATAACATGCAAATACTATGCTAATATGCAACAAGTGAGCATGAAACTATGTTCAAATCATGTTAAATGAGATGCTAATATGACTATGACAAAATGACAATATGGAAAAAGTATGAAAAGAGTGTAAGATAGCCTAAGATTGCCTAGAACAAGATTGCATGATATTATATTAGCATGAGGTCAAGTAACATGAGATGAAAAAATGAAACCAAAATTGCCATTTTATAGAAAATGCAATTTTGAATGAATGGCCAAGACTAAAGATTGAAAAATTCCCTAGAATCAATAGACAAGATTCAATTTGACAACCCACAATTAGGGTTAGGGCAACATTAGGGAAAATTCAAAATGAGTGAACAAGATTGATTTATAAAAAATCAAATCAAGGGTGGTCAATGCATGTGACAAGAGATAGGATTGGCACATAAAAAGAGGTGGCTGGAAAATCAAATAATAAA